>CAXKTE010000001.1:0-99322 GCA_964056695.1 Melieria picta | reverse complement strand
CACTATTTTGGTTGAAAATCAGGTCGCTATAAAGGCAGAATTCAAAGTATGTACCTAGTTAAACTGGAGACTTTAAAATAATTAATATCGTGCATCATTGATATTCATTGAGCGCCGCAAAGTCTCTTTCTGATGGGTGTCTGGACAGAGCAATTTCAAAGGGAACGAAATGGCGGATGAGATGGTACAGCAGGGCTTGGAAATGAATATCATCGAGGTGGATACCTCTATTCAAACTACTTTTTTCAACTAACTTAGACGAGTTAATCAGTAACGATTTATGGACTAACCATAGTGATTGCGAAGTCTCACGGTCATTATAGCCAAGGTTAGACAATAAATAGATGAAAATCTTGTTGGGGTTCAACAAATCTGCAATAAAAGTACTTACTTACAAAAGTTATCACTGGCCGCTGTGCTTTTGCACCAGTGCTCCAATGAAGACGAATGTCTATAAGTACTTTCTGCAGAAGGCGTACTTATAACGAAGAAGTGAAATAAATTTAGAACTTTCTTTGTCGATGTGCAGGGCTACATGACTGAAGCTCACGCTTCCTCATAGGCCTTACAGAGATAACTATAGTAAAATTATCGGACCTCTCAATTTGATCTGAGAAAGTAGATGGTTTAACAAAGACAGCACCTTGACTTTTTATAAGAACCCCAGTTAGAGCGATGTGCCTCCTCCTGGCAGTCATAGAGGGTACTCACAATAGGCAATGATGCATCAGGATAAAATTACGGGTTTTCCATTGTGCATAAATTACATGTGGAGAACGATGCTGTGGAAGGGGCGTGAAACTCATCAGAGACTATAATGACGCCTTGTGATATACAAAACAAGTTTTGCTCCAAGCTGCCTACGCAAGGGGTACCTATACCGGCTGAATAAAAAATTCGCATTTTCTCACAAAAATCTAATGATTTCTTCTTAACACTCAATTACGATTGCAATTATATTCAAAGTAGGGAGGTTAGTGGGGTTTCGACAATACATTTTGATTTTTGCTTTGTAGAAACCCAAAAGTTGACAACGTCACAAATCCGATCGTATGGGAGACGCCCTCTGGTGGTGAATTTCTGAACTTTAATTAATTTTGTATTTTTTGTACTCAAGAATGTTGGTGATCGCTGAATAAATCATTTAAATCGGTTCAGTAGTTTCCGAGATGTTTTCTCGCTTACTTAACTACTACATCTACAAGTGGGGAGCCAATGGCATAGAAAATTGCCAATTTTGTATGGCAGCCCCCTTAAGACTTGGAGATAGCCGGTAGGTATGTTTAGAAGAAACATTCGGAAGGGAAAATAAATGGATGTCGGTCATACATTTGACACGTCTGGGGGCAACCTGGAAGCAGTGGGAGCCTATTTTATAAAAATTACCATTTTGTATGGGAGCCCCATCAAGGGTTGGAGATAGGGTATAAATATGTTTGAAAGAAATGTTCAGTAGAGAAAACTAGTGGGGGTCATTCATATATTTTAACCCTCTCAGAGCAATTTCTGACCAGCTGTGGAGCAATTTGTCGAATTTCCCAACTTTTTTGTGAACTTTGACCTCGATGCGACGCCATTTAGCCCCACCCTAGCCCCAAAATTTTTTGGCTTATGCACTTTTTCACCAAACCGCATAAAATGAGAGGGTGCGGAGCATCGAGAACCCATTATTAAGAATCTCCATACAACACTAATTCCACTCTAATATATATAGGTATATAAATATGAAAGTATGAAAGTTCAAAACGTTCGCTTCAGAGTGTTACAAAAAACTGAAGCTTACTTAACCCGCGCTTGACAAAACTCAACACTATTGTTCTCTAAACATATCTGTGAATATTCAACAAAACCGACTTCTCGCGAGATATGAAGCATTTTTCAGTATTTTTATCTATTCATTCCTTTATTTTTTTAATCAGCCAAATCAAAGAATCTACAGGCTAGAAAATATAACAATTTATTTTATTTTTTTAATTTTATTTTATTTTGTTTTATTTTATTTATTTATGTAATTTACTTTTATCATAAAAATAAAAACTGAATACGCATCTGTTGGTCTAATCAACGTATTTCTACGACTTTAAGTGACATACATATGTTAATTTTTTTTATGAAAATGCTTTTGACAAATTTTTTGATTGATTTCGAAATTAGTCGTCTTGTCAAATGTTCAGAGACATTAATAACACTGTGCAAGTCGAAAATTAAAACAAGCGGGGGACCTACTGAGCGACTTTTCTATAGGTATACTGAGTTGAGATCCACCAGGCGTTTGGCTGGATTGGCTCTAGTTTAAGAGAAATCCGACTTTGAATTTTGCTCATTTCAGTCGAGCTCGTCGCTTAAGTCTTCGAACGTTTAAATGCTAATTGGTTCTAAATCGTTCTGAATATCGCTTTACTGTCTTCGGCAAGTTTGTAGATATTTTAACGACCAACAAATTTGCTTAACCCTTATTCTCATACCCGGGTACCCGGGTGCCCACTGCGATGTATTTTCGTGAAAAAAACTGACAAATAATGAAAATTTTTTTTTTACCTTCCGGATCCTCGTTATTTAGGTGAAAAGCGAACAAATCATATATTTAAAAAATTTTGTTTTCTATATTGAAAACATAAAAATTTCATGAAATGGGTACCCGGGTACCCCGGGTGCCAAACGACGTTAGTAAGTTTGGGTATGAGAATAAGGGTTAAGACACCAATCCAAAAAAAAAATAGATTCAAACTGTGTTTTCGGCAAAAATGTCCCAAAAACCCCACTTTTTCGTCGAGGCATAAATGCGGTATAGCGAACCCTCGTGAAAAAAAATAAATGAGTATGCTTTTATATAGAGGGTTGGCTCCTGCATCTAACAAACTAAAAATTTTGCCTGAGAAACGCCCATAAAAGGCGTGGCGTTAATCTCCAACTGATTGACACGATATGGGTATCAAACGAAAGGTATTTTTCATACCTTTCTTCTGATGTGCAACAGATACGTAGTATGTACTAATAAAAAGTTTTAAGCGAAAAAAACATTTTTTTAAACAATTTTTTTTTAACGAATTTTTTCCTTGAAAAAATCCATTACTAAGGAACAATAAGTTTGTTGCCATATTGTAGCCTGTGAAATTCCCTTTACAATTCCTTTACGCCTTTTATGGGCGTTTCCCAGGCAAAATGTTTAGTTTGTTAGATGCAGGAGCCAACCCTCTATATAAAAGCATACTCATTTATTTTTTTTACGAGGGTTCGCTATACTGCATTTATGCCTCGACGTAAAAGTAGGGTTTTTGGGACATTTTTGTCGAAAACACAGTTTGAATGTATTTTTTTGGATTGGTGTCTTAAGCAAATTTGTTGGTCGTTAAAATATCTACAAACTTGCCGAAGACAGTAAGGCGATATTCAGAACGATTTAGGACCAATTCGCATTTAAACGTTCGAAGACTTAAGCGACGAACTCGACTGAAATGAGCAGAATTCAAAGTCGGATTTCTCATAAACTAGAGCCAATTCAGCCAAACGCCTGGTGGATCTCAACTCAGTATACCTATAGAAAAGTCGCTCAGTAGGTCCCCCGCTTGTTGCAATTTTTGAGGGTAAATTTCACGCACAGTGTAATAAATGACTTTATAGTCTTTACTGTGAAAGTTGCCAAGAATTATATTGGTGCTGTTAAGTCTACTTCTCAAACTATTATTTTCATGTTTCATATCGAATGCCTACAAGCTCAGAGCGCTACCTATTTAAACCTTAAATACTCGTAAACTGCGATTTTGGTGGAAAATACATAATAGATGTGTGCAAACTTCGAACGCTTATTGCTCTGAAACTTCAGGGGACAACGCTGTCATGCTTCGACGTTTGTGTTCTGCCATTTTGGCATGGAGCGCTGTAATCAGAACTCAATAATGCGCCGAAAGGTAAAATTTATTGTTTATTAAATTATTGCTGCATGAAAATTTCAAGGGAGGCGTAATGTCCAGAAAATTCGAACGTGCGATTTAACGCCGTAAAACTTTTATCTCAAAGTTAAGTCACTGGTTCATGGCAACAAACCAACAACACTTGACCAACGGAAAAACAGCATTATTCAAACCGATGGTGGTTGGATCGAGTTCTATAAGCTGCCGAGGCTATTTGAATGATATTATTTTCAAAACATAACGGTGTTGAATGCTTTGTATTGTACATATAAGAACTGCTTCAGTTGAAATCTAGCAGACATTAAGTGAAAAAAAAGTTACTTTTATGCAAAAAATCGTATTGAAACTTTTTCAGGACATTGTTGAACTTATATTTAAACTAAAAACTAACCGAATTTATTAGAATAAGTTCTCACACTTAAGTACCCGCACTTTGGAGTTAACGCCCTTCAACACTCTTTCATTGATAGATTTAGCCTGTTTTCGCCACACTCTGCGGAACTGCTTGAAACGGTGTCTTTTGTTGTCATACATTTTTTATTTCATACGGGCCGAATATCGTTCAAACGGTCGCAGCTACGGGCAATTCGAAGAGTTGCCCTCTTTCGGCGCTACGTTGACCAAATTATTTGTGCGGTTGTTTGCAAGGGCTGTTTTGCACGTTCTGGAAGGCTTGGATCTTTCCACATCATTTATCTTCCGACTTCCAACTTTCTTCCTAGGCGTCATTAAGAGTTGCTGCGATGTTGCAGGTATTTGTCCAAAATTAATTTCCTTTGCCGAATTTTGTTGCTCTCTAATGTCCATGTTTTTTAAGCTAGACAAATGAAACTTAACTCTGATCGACAACAGTATTGGTAAAATAAGTACACCGAGGGAATAGCTGATCAAGCAACATATACTCGTAACAAACTTGTGCTTTGTGAAATGCTGCCAGATTTTAACTTCAGCAGGTCTTAATACTCGCACACTTGTACGTCAACGCGCTGAAAATGTTAAAGCTACAGTACACATTTAAGGGTTAAGGTGCTGATATATTTAAACAAATTTAGTTGAGATTTTAATTTCTTTAATATTTTAGGTCAGCCGCCGTGGCTCAGTTGGTTAGTGCGTTGGACCGCGAGTCGAAGGCAGCGACCCAGGTTCAAATACTGCTTGTAATAACACCTCAAAAAAATAACGGAAAAACTCGTTTTCTCTTTCGGTGGCTGTCCTCTCAGCTGGAAATGGCAAACCTCTGAGAGTAAAAATTGCTTATGAAAGAGCTCCCAACCTGCCGTTCGGAACCGGCATAAAACTGTAGGTCTCTTCCACCCGCGTACAAATTCACACACACAACACGGGTGGTTGCGGGAAGCTAGGCCTTAGTCTCGCGTAAGCGGGCTGTCGTGCCAGTCAATTAAATTAATTAATTAATATTTTAGGTTGCACAGAAGCTGGCAAGCTGTTCGAACTGGTCAAAAGCCAAACACTAGCTAGTAAAAGTCCAACATTAACACTACGCGCCTTACATTCACTAACGGCCCCTTGATAAAGTTGTTGTAATATAATATATATATGAAGTAGGTATTACATATATATGAAACATGTATAAAGTACACTGTAAAGTACACTATGTGTGAAGTACGCTAATGTCTGTATATCGTTGGGCGGTTAAATGTGGCAATGTCATGTGGTAAATATTATATATTGTAGGTTGGGCAATGTTAAATGTGTTTGGGGGATGTAGTGTGCGGGGGTTTTTGTTACCTTGGTATGGCACTGCTTGGTACTTCGAGGCTGCCGGATGTGTCGCTGCCGGCCATTAAATGTCCGCCGTGTTCCAGCTTACCGTGCGCGCTATTAACGCCCGTGCCGGCCGCAGCGCCCACGCCTGACCCGCCGCCACCGCCACCATCAAAGGCACTGCCAGCGGCGCCGGAGCTGCCGCTAATCGACTTTTGCGACATTGTATGATGGCCGAGAAAGTCGCCATTCTGCTGGTTGCTGGCGCCACTCCCTCCACCACCACTGCCGTTTCCGCAATCGGTGCTGCTCGCCACAAGCGCTCCGCCGCCAGACTTGGCGCCTGCGGCAGCCGCTGCAGCCGGTCGTCCCTTGGATGGCGCAACGACTACGGGATCGTCGTCGCCCTCCTCCTCGCTGGAGCTAGGATCAATCATTGCCGAGCAATTTTACGCTGCGAGCGCCCTGGCGTTTACCCTCAGGCAGTCAAGCTGCGTTGAACGCCGATTTCTTTAGGTTGCTTCCAGATGCCGAATATAGTCCACCGTTATCGGCATAACACGATAAGGCGTGATTTACTAACAAGATTGCCTGATTGTTCTTGTGGTTGTTAATTTTGTCGTTATTGTGTCGTTTTAAAGTAATTGGGATGGTGGGTAGTCTTGAATTAGTTTTGCTGTCTCTTAAACTAAACTAGTACGACGGCAGAGAACAAATTGAGAGAAAGAGAGAGGTAAAAGAGGAAACATTATTAAAGGCGAGTTTTTAAAAATAGTTAATTTTTCTGGAAATTGTTTTAAGTAATCCTTTGTGAGTCTGCCTAAAGGTGAACACGCCCATTTTGGTATGCGTCTACACTATATTTATGTATCTTTTCAACTTATGAAAAGCGCTCAAACTAGTCAAATCGGTCGAATTTTCGTATATTGTTTAACGTTTATTTGTAAGCCCTTCAGTAAATCGCGTTGCTTGTAACGGCTTTTTAAATCTATAAGTTGGCAACACTGCTTTTAACTTTTGTTCACAGTTAGGCAAAGTAAGTTTTTGCGCTTTGTTGACTTTGCGTACAGAAATGTTTGTAGTTTTAGCAACTGGACGACGCGGTCGTGTGCGTCGTCCGTAGTTGCAATGCAAACTACGTCCGACTCTAACCTGAAATCCTTTGTGACCCAAAGACGGCAAGTAACCAGCACACTTAGGGCCGTTTTCTCAACTTACCGATAAAGTGACCTTTAGCTAAAGTGACCTTTAGTTATTCCTCACTTTAAAGTGCCCGGTTACTATTTTCGTTTTCTCAACTGCCTGATAAATATAAATTTAACAAGTCTGATTTTTTGGCAACTCTGGTCAACGATGGGCAGCACTTGGCGGCGCAATCAGCTGTTTTTGAAAAATTATAATTATTTTTGAAGGAAAAAAGAAAAATTTTGCCTGGCAGAATCTTGCTGATGCTTTTACTGCCAAATGGGGCGTGTCCCGACGTTGGAAATCGTTGAGGGACAAGTTCGACAGCTTGAAGCGCAAGTCCAAGCTGGAACTTGCAACGGAGAAGAGCGAGACGTATCGCACAGGTGGCGGCCCAGTAGCGATTGGAAATGTCAGCAGTGCAAAGCAGTGAAATAGTCCAATCGGCTGTTATAAGTTCTATTTGCCGCATTTTGCGACTCCGTACCTTCAAAAGCGTCTTCGAGTGCATGAATATAAAAAACACGCCTATTTTCCATACCGAAAGATCTGAAATTCAAATTTCATTTCAAATTGTAATTTCATTACCAGCTGTTTTTTGTTTGTAAACAAACATATGCATGTACTTGGCACCACTTCCACTTAAAGTTCACTTTAAAGTTTAACAGGCACTCAATCTGACCGGTAAGTTTTATCGGGCCGATAGCTTAACAAGCGCTTGAGAAAACGAAAATGCGTTTATTGGCCCGATAAAGTGAACTTTAAAGTTAAAGGTAAGTTGAGAAAACGGCCCTTAAGGCTTGATTACACGTAACGAGTAGAGTGGCGAGACATCAAAATGGTACTAGGCCGAGAGAATTGGGATGGCGAGCAAAAGCGACGAGTTGTTCAAACGTATTTTGACACGTGGCGAGTCAGTTCGGTTTTACAATGCACAAAATGAACTAAGCAACTCGCGCAATTAAACTCAGCCAAGCGAAAAGTGGTGTGTGACTAGGCTTACCACCTTTTTAAAATGGCTGTGGAGGACACTTAAAAAATGCTATAAACAATCATACGTGTTTAGTTTTCAGAGTACAAAGTATACATCTATTAAAACTTTTGTATACATACATACATATGTATGTACTTATATAGTACATATGTGTACAGAAAAAGCTTCCAAAAAACTTTAACATATAAACATGAACATAACAAAACAAGTAAGCATAAAAACATAGGTACGAAAACAATTTAAAAAAAAAAATTAATTCATTTACAAAAATATATCTATCAGGCATGTGATGGAAATCTATTTCGTACGAAATGGCAAGTGAAAATATTTGCCGTGTGATGTGTTTATTTTCGATTCGTTTTGATTTTCGAAATCGAAATCGTACGAAATACCCTGTGATGGAAATCGGTTTTTACGGTTTCATCTCGATTTGAAACCGCAACGAACAACTCGCACGATTTGTAACGAGAAAGAGAGTTAATTTTAGTTATGCAATAATTGTGAACAAAACATTGGGGGTAAACAAAGAAATGTTGCGCAGGAAGCTGTCTTTGCCAAAAACCTCAACGTGGTAGCCGTGGGGTTATCACCTCTAAAATGTACCGAAAAGCATCTTTATTTGCCCGGTAATATGTAATAAACCTGCAAAAGGATTAATTGGGCAAGCTTTTCTACTACAAAAATATAAATTCGATGTAATAGGGGTACCGGTTAATTCGTGCGTTTTTTTTTGGAAAATTGAAGCTTTATTGTGAAAAAATGGTTACAAATTTAATATTCAATGTATTGTCCATCACTAGCTATAACTTGTTCCCATTTTTCTGGCAATTCACGAATACCCTTTCTGAAAAATTCGGCTGGCTTTTCGGCTATACACGAATCGATCCAATTTTTTACTTCTTCATAATTGGAGAAGTGCTGGTCAGCCAGGCCATGTTGCATTGATGGGAAGAGATAGTAATCGGATGGCGCAAGGTCTGGACTATACGGCGGGTGGGGTAGGACATCCCATTTGAGCGTTTCAAGGTAGGTTTTGACGACCTGTGCAACATGTGGCCGAGCATTGTCATGTTGCAAAATTACCTTGCCGTGCCTTTGTTCATATTCCGGCCGTTTTTCGCGCAGTGCTCGGCTCAAACGCATCAATTGTCGTCGGTAGACTTCCCCTGTGATCGTTTCATTCGGTTGCAACAGCTCATAATAGATCACACCCAGCTGGACCCACCAAATACACAGCATAACCTTCAGGCCATGAATATTCTGAACGGCCGTCGATGATGATGCATGGCCGGGGTATCCATACGTTGCTCGACGTTTTGGATTATCGTAATGGACCCACTTTTCATCGCCAGTGACAATTCGATGCAAAAAACTGTTTCTTTTGTGCCGTTGAAGCAGTTGTTCACACTATTCATATTGTTCTATTTCGTACGAAATGGCAAGTGAAAATATTTGCCGTGTGATGTGTTTATTTTCGATTCGTTTTGATTTTCGAAATCGAAATCGTACGAAATACCCAGTGATGGAAATCGGTTTTTACGGTTTCATCTCGATTTGAAACCGCAACGAACAACTCGCACGATTTGTAACGAGAAAGAGAGTTAATTTTAGTTATGCAATAATTGTGAACAAAACATTGGGGGTAAACAAAGAAATGTTGCGCAGGAAGCTGTCTTTGCCAAAAACCTCAACGTGGTAGCCGTGGGGTTATCACCTCTAAAATGTACCGAAAAGCATCTTTATTTGCCCGGTAATATGTAATAAACCTGCAAAAGGATTAATTGGGCAAGCTTTTCTACTACAAAAATATAAATTCGATGTAATAGGGGTACCGGTTAATTCGTGCGTTTTTTTTTTGAAAATTGAAGCTTTATTGTGAAAAAATGGTTACAAATTTAATATTCAATGTATTGTCCATCACTAGCTATAACTTGTTTCCATTTTTCTGGCAATTCACGAATACCCTTTCTGAAAAATTCGGCTGGCTTTTCGGCTATACACGAATCGATCCAATTTTTTACTTCTTCATAATTGGAGAAGTGCTGGTCAGCCAGGCCATGTTGCATTGATGGGAAGAGATAGTAATCGGATGGCGCAAGGTCTGGACTATACGGCGGGTGGGGTAGGACATCCCATTTGAGCGTTTCAAGGTAGGTTTTGACGACCTGTGCAACATGTGGCCGAGCATTGTCATGTTGCAAAATTACCTTGCCGTGCCTTTGTTCATATTCCGGCCGTTTTTCGCGCAGTGCTCGGCTCAAACGCATCAATTGTCGTCGGTAGACTTCCCCTGTGATCGTTTCATTCGGTTGCAACAGCTCATAATAGATCACACCCAGCTGGACCCACCAAATACACAGCATAACCTTCAGGCCATGAATATTCTGAACGGCCGTCGATGATGATGCATGGCCGGGGTATCCATACGTTGCTCGACGTTTTGGATTATCGTAATGGACCCACTTTTCATCGCCAGTGACAATTCGATGCAAAAAACTGTTTCTTTTGTGCCGTTGAAGCAGTTGTTCACACGTGAAAAATCGGCGTTCGACGTCTCTTGGCTTCAATTCATACGGCACCCAATGGCCTACCTTCCGGATCATTCCCATTGCTTTTAGACGATCGGAAATGGTTTGTTGAGCGACGCCAAGTGATTTTGCAAGTTCTTCTTGCGTTTGGGATGGATCTTGGTCGAGCAATGTCTCCAATTCGCGATCTTCAAACTTTTTTGGCTGTCCGGGCCGTTCATCGTCCTCCAAGTCAAAATTGCCACTTTTGAACAGTGCAAACCACTTCTGGCACGTACGCTCAGCTAGAGCATGCACACCATACACTTCCACCAAAATACGATGACTTTCGGCAACCTTTTTCTTCATATTGAAGTAATGAAGAACTACTCCCCGCAAAAACACTTTATTCGGCACAAAATTCGAAATTTTCAGAGTAAAAAAAAAGTATTGTTGTTTACGCTTCAGCTAAATGACACATACTGATTCTGAAACTATATGACAATAGCTTTCCAACACATATTTGGAAAGGTGAATCACTGTTCACGAAATCAAGTTACGCCATCTGTTAGAAAACCGCATGAATTAACCGGTACCCCTATTACTTACGCCTACTCTGCCACTTCTAAAGGATTAGAGTGATCCCTAGGTGTCCGTCGTTTTATATTTTCTTGCCTTTTCTCCTCAATTTCATTGTAATAATACGCCGCGATGAAAAACATTCTGGCTTTTAACAATTTTTGCTTTATTTTGCGTAATTTACCAATTGTCAAAAATTCAATTCCACCTGTTTCACTTGTGAGTGAAGCCATGTCAAGTGGGACCCCCAAAAATTCACGAAATCACCGATTTTTGAAATAACTGTCTTAATTTGTAGCGGGTATGATGCTGACGACTTGGCATTATTATTTCGTTAAAATTCAATTTATTGTTAATGTTATAAACAATCAAACTTTTTAGCCAAAAAAAATTTCTTAATTTTTTTCTCAAAAACTATTTTTTTTTATTAAAAGATGACCACGCGAATTTATAATTAACTGTTGAGGCTATTTATTACAATTTTTTTCACGCCCAATTAGTTTAAAAAATAACTTTTGCATTAATTTTTTATAAACAATTAAGTTTTCTATGGTCTTCTTCACGCTGCAAAAAAATAAAAAAAATGTCATCATATGCGGAAAACGTTCCCCTTTATTTCAGCGTTCACAGAAGTTTGTCGGTCTGCGCCGTTTTTCAAATATTAATTTTTTTATCTCCCGCGGCGTGCGCTCTCTTCGCACGTGCCGCTCTTTGTTAACTGGCTACCGCCGAAACTAGACCAATTAACATGTCGCAACCTGCACGTTCATAATATCGCACGCCGCGGGAGATAAAAAAATTAATATTTGAAAAACGGCGCAGACCGACAAACTTCTGTGAACGCTGAAATAAAAGGGAACGTTTTCCGCATATGATGACATTTTTTTTATTTTTTTGCAGCGTGAAGAAGACTATAGAAAACTTAATTGTTTATAAAAAATTAATGCAAAAGTTATTTTTTAAACTAATTGGGCGTGAAAAAAAATTGTAATAGATAGCCTCAACAGTTAATTATAAATTCGCGTGGTCATCTTTTAATAAACAAAAATAGTTTTTGAGAAAAAAATTAAGAAATTTTTTTTGGCTAAAAAGTTTGATTGTTTATAAAATTAACAATAAATTGAATTTTAACGAAATAATAATGCCAAGTCGTCAGCATCATACCCGCTACAAATTAAGACAGTTATTTCAAAAATCGGTGATTTCGTGAATTTTTGGGGGTCCCACTTGACATGGCTTCACTCTTGTAGAACTTTTTCGAAGTTCGATATGAAATCGTTCGATTTCCATCACACGTAAAACAAATTCGTACGATTTGTGATTTCGTTTTCGTTTCGAATTCGTACGATTTCCATCACATGCCTGTATGTGTTTTTCAAAGACTATTTGCTTTTAAATAAATATTTGTCATTGATTTTTGCTGCTTTAATCAGACTTATATTGCATTTTATGACATCATAAACTCAACTCAGATTTATGATGCATTTCGTGTTTGTTAACAAGAGAAATAGTAGTTTCGTGTTCGTGGAGGACATTTTACCCTCTTTGGAGGACGGAGGACATTTCAGTAATTTGGAGGACTGTCCTCCACAATGGAGGACGGGTGGCAAGCCTATGTGGGACGCATTCCGCATGTGACGAGCAATTCCGCATGTGACGAGCGATTCCGCGAATCGCTGCGAAAAGAAGAAAAATATAACGGTAAACTAGTACTCGGCCTAGTAAACAAAATGTGATTCTAGTGACTCTCTCGCCACTCTACTCGGTCACTGACTCAATCAACAACTCGCCTTACTGTTTAGACGAAACGAGTACTCGTTCGAGTTGCTGTCTCGTCACTCTACTCGTTACGTGTAATCAAGCCTTTAGTCTTGAAAGCAGCGCACAAGGGCACATAATGACAGTTATTGCTTGCCAAGTACCAAATAAATGCTTCCATGCCGCATCGACGAGACGTTCCAGGCGCGTTTGACACCGCTTTGGACACGCTCTATCCCAGAGCTGATGTGGAGGGGCCCCTGGCGGCTTCACATTCCTGCCACACTCGCCGCCTATAAAATACTATTGGGTACACCCCGGCGCTTCGTAAATTGCCACCAGCAAATTGTTTTTTGCGGGCCGAAGCTGCACCAATGCGCCCAAAGAATCGCATTACGTTATGTATGGTGGCGGATGTGTGGTGGCCTTGTGGGCAGGAGTTCCCATGCGGCAACTAAACATAGAGTGCGCCGTGAGAAACAGCGCAGCAGCGCTGTAACTTGCGCCCATGGCAGTGGCATTGCGTCGGCTGAGCGAGTGTACGTGAGAAGCTGAACGTCGCGTACCATATGTACATATGTAAACCTATGTAAGTATGAGTTATTGTGTCACACTGCTTTGGCGATGCAGGGGTCCTCGGCAAAGCCAGCAGAAAGAATTAAATGTCGCCAGTAGGCGCCACAGCGACGACAGGGTTTGACAACGCTGACGAAATAAGGACATTTTCTATTTTACTCTGGATTTTAACCCACGATCCACACCCATGCGCTCGAGTGCACTAACAATTGAGCCGCGACAGAAGAAAACCCACCGAAACGCTTTTTGGAAATATCGAGAATAATCCAAGCGAATCAATCGGCACTATAATAGCCTATATTATTCCACATATATAGTAGACCAAGTTGATCTATAGTCAGCTGCCAGAGAGTTTAGTATGCGCAAGTTCTTTCTCCAAACTCCTGCCTGATCAAACGTAACATACATATGTATATATTTCTTTCAGTACTCGATTGTCAAAAGTATCGGCAATACTCGATTCTTGAATGTATTGCAAAGATTATTTATTAAGTTTAAAATTAAAGTAAAACAAAAATTGACAATTCTTTTCTATGCAAGAAATTTCGAGCATGTTTACTGACTGACATCATTAACCTCTGAACCATTTCCCTGCATATTAGTTCCACATTCGCAATATTGAATCATGGGTTTTTAGGCCACAGGTATTGCCTGTCAGATCAGACTTTTTTTTGCAAATGTCTTTTTGTATTTAAATTTTGAGCCAACATTGTCTGCTGTGAACATTGTCTGTGTTGTAAAACTTTTGTCCGGGAAGTTGATTGCAGTCGAGTTTGACGTACGCTTCATCGTCCATTATAATACAGTCCTTCAACTTTGCCGCGTTTCTTGCCAGAAGATTATGTTATGTACTTTATGGCACGATACGACTTCAGTCCCGCGTTTAAACGTATTCGTCTAGCCATTCTTATACTTGTATCTAATTTTCTCTCTTTAAAATTTTTGAACCTGATCACGCAGGATTTGCAACGAATTCGTTCAGAATTAATTTTCGATTTGCGTATTTCCATCTATATACATATATGTATGTAAAAAAATGAATGACTGTTTGTTTATTTGTTTGTTTGTTTGACGGCCGATTGAGCTGAGTCTTTCACGAAATATTCCTGACTAAATCTCGTTAAACCAAATACGACCCGACAGGTGGGCGTGGCACCTCCCATATAACCTAAATTTTTAATATGGAATAGCTTCGGAATTCGAAGTCAGACAGCATTGATATTTGGTACAGGGCCGTTTAGGTGTGTCGTTTCACTGGTCAAATTGTATGGGCAGACTTTCGATAGATATGTCATTCTACTGATGAAATTAAATGGGCGCTGAAAAGGGGTGTGACTAAAATTTGTCGCGTAATTTTGGAACTGTGAGTCGTACATCAATTAAACTGGGACGCACCCTTCAACTGGAAGAATGGATTGGGAATTGCATAAAAGGGGCGTGGCACCGCCCATACAGTGTTGTATACAGAAACTTGATATATTGGGTCCATTGACGTTAAGCTTGCGTGCAAAGCCGCGGGGCTCTGCTAGTTGCATATAAAAACGAGACCTGATAAGCAATTTAACTGAAAAATGAAACAAGCTGCGGTACATCAATTGTGTGTTTGTGCCTACTAAGTTTTTTAGTACATTTAAAAAATAACTGTATGGCTCAGTAAAACAAAACGGTAAAAGTAGAATCGCAGTCGCCTCGTCGATACTCGAAATGGTGTTGGACGTTTGGGGATAACGAAGAGATGCGTTGCCAATCTTACATTACTCGCATTGCTGAAAAACTAGTAATACTGTATTTCCACGGAGCGCTTAAATGGATTTAAGAGCTCTGTTAAGTTTGAGAACTGTCAAGCGTTTCCACCGAAACTGAGTTAACTCAAATTCTGCATTTCTTTCTGGGCAGCAACAGCTATGCGCATCGCCGCCATCTCCTTGTATACGTATGTGTGGTTTCTTGTAGCCCCTCCACTACATGAAAACACTCCGATTTCCTTTCCAACAGTTTGGAAAGGTCCGCGTCTTTATTTTTTGAAAATTTATTTCATTTGTCAATGTTTATTTTATTGGTGAAACTTGTCAGCTGATTGATACCAGAGCTGTTTGAATTTTTGATGTCAAGAGTGTTCATGAGAAGTTCCACGTTTTTTATTTTCGCCAATGATAAAAGTATTACTTCGGTTGTGACGGAAAATATGTATTTATGCGAAAAATACAAGAACAAGTCATTTTCTTAGCGAAAATTCTGACACACAGAACGCAATTCAAATCCTCTCTTCTGCTTGTGTACGTACGGCTCTTGCTGCGGCTGCGAGTAAGCTGTAAAAATAGGTCTGTTTGGCCAGATTTCCAGTACAAATTATCCAGTAAAAAATATCAGGAGAGTAAGCGAGCTTACGCTCCCAAAAATGAAACTATCCAGAAATGTGAAAAAACAGCAATTTGTAAGAATTTGCAAGTTTTAACTCTTGGGTACACCAGTGGGACTTGCACATTCATAATACACAGGAAAATGGGTGTAAACAGGAGGGTTAAAGGAAGAAACAGCTGATTTAAAAGTTTCGTTTCAGATTTGAAGCTGTAGGGAAACTTAAGTAAAATCAGACATTTAATGCAAAAGGCAAATGGTTCGTTGCGCTCAATCTGCGATTTTTCCCTTTCAGCTGCAGCAAGAAAAGCTGAGCAAGACGGTTGTGGGTCAGCAGACTTGCGAACGCACAAATTCTTTGCTGGTTCCATTTGCCTCCAAATGTTTACAAAAATTATTTGTCTTTGCAGTCGAGCATATGGCAGCCAGTCATATGTTTTTCTTGTTCTTCTTCTTACTGGCAAAAAGTTACTGGACAAAATTTCTCCAGTAAAAACTTGCAAGTTCTCACGAAATGAACTGTCACTTTACGCTCTCAGTTTCTCTCTCGTTACTGGAGATTTGGCGTCAACAAACAGGATCCAGTAAAAATTTGTACAAATTCGTACAAATTATTCTCTGCCAAACAGACCTAATGTTTGCATTTGTGAAACATAACATTTGTTAACATAACATTAGGTCTGTTTGGGAACTTTTCCCGTAAAAATTATCTAGTAAAAAATATCAGGAGAGTAAGTTGGCTTTTTTGACGCTCCCAAAAATGAAACTATCCGAAAAAGTAAACCAACAGAAATTTGTAAGAATTTGCTAGTTTTAACTCTTGGTTGCACCAGTGGGACTTTGCACATTCACAATACACAGGAAAAAGGGTGTAAAGAGGAGGGTTAAAGAAAGAAACAGCTGATTTAAAACTTTCATGTCAGGTTTGAAGCTCTAGGGACATTTAATGCAAAAGGCAAATGGTTCGTTGGGATCAATCTGCGATTTTCCCTTTCAGCTACAGCACGAAATGAACTGTCACTTTACGCTCTCAGTTTCTCTCTCGTTGCAACAGATTTGGCGTGCAGAAACAGGATCCAGTAAAAATTTTCACAAATTATCCATACCCAAACAGACGGCAAAACTAATAGCCTATTCCCACCGGGCCTTAAATGCATTGAACGCTGTTGAAGTTAACTCAGATTCGGTGAAAACATTCTCAAGCTTAACAGAGCCCTTAAATGCATTAAAGCGCTCGGTGGAAATACAGTATTAAGTTTGAGAACTGTCAAGCGTTTCCACCGAAACTGAGTTAACTCCAACAGCTGGTTTTTGTTTACATTTTTATTTGGTCAAGCCAAATTCTGAATTTATTTCTGGGCAGCCACAGCTTACCCATCGCCGCCATCTTCTTGTATACGTATGTATGGTTTCTTGTAACCCCTCTACTGCATAAAAACCCCTTCGCTTTCCTTCTCAACAGTCTAGGAATGTCTGCGTTTTCATATTTGTGAAAATTTATTTCATTTGTCAATGTTTATTTCAATTGTGAAAGTTGTCAGCTGATTGATACCAGAACTGTCTGAATTTTCAATGTCAAGAGGGTTGGTGAGAAGTTCCACGTTTTTTAATTTCTTTTTCAGCGTTTATTATTGGCAAATAATATAAGTTTTGACTTTGATTATGACAGACGATATGTATTTTTGCGAAAAACGCAGTAAAAAGTAATTGTCTTAGCAAAAAATCTACCACACCGAACGCAATTCAAATCCCCTCTTTCGTTTGTGTTCGTACGGCTCTTGCAGCGCCTTAAAGCATGCTATCAAAATTTGTACATTTGTGGGTATTGCTCCCGCTTTTAACATAACATTTTCTGTTAGACGTCTGTAAACGGCAAAACTGAGTTAACTCAGTTTTGAAAGTGAGTAAACGCACTTTGATACAAAAACAATTGCATGGGAATTTAAATGCGATGTTAAATACATTTAAGCGTTAAATGCATTTAAGGCCCGGTGGAAATAGGCTATTAAATACATTAAAGCCTTGAATGGATTTAAGGCCCGTTGGAAATACGCTATAATTTTTGAAAAAATGCCTCCCCACGCAGGAATTCGCCCGGACCATATGCTCCGTTTGTAGCGCCCTGTGACTTCTGCTTTTATTTTTGAAAATAAAGAAATCAGGGCGGATCTTCAGTACAGACATAAATGTTGGGCATGCAGACTGCTGAAATATGATGAAATCGATAAGGAATATGTAGGAATAATAGAAAATATAATGAAAACAAAAAATGTACAACAAAAAATACTGTTGGCCCTATTTTCAACCGTCCTAGCGTTCTAGAGGCCTCATTTAAATACGAAAATAATCGACGGCAACTGGCAAAACAGTCTGCCTGGTAGGCAGGCAAACAAACAAACGTGCTGCTCATACACAGCTGTATTTGTTGTTGGCTTTTCGATTGACGCAGGTAGGGGGTGGGGTGCGGATGCAAACTGGAGCGACCATTTAATTAGATGCTGGCGCGCTGACCTACGCTTGCCTATCGACACCATCGCGCAAATGATTGTTGATTTTTTAGACTTGTTGTTGTTAACTACATATGTAGTGCCATTTGAACTTTTCACTAACGCAAAATCTGTTCTTGGGTTTTTAGTTTTTTGCATTACTTTCTTTACAATTTCACTAACAGTATTGAAGTTTCCTTTTCATTTTTTGGATCGGGTGCTACTACTTTATACATACTTTGTGTGCTGTGCTGGATGCACGTTAAGAAATATAATCCCTTCGCCAGTTGTGCGTTTCTGCACAGTGCTCGCTGAGCCCGTTCGCACGATGCTTGAGAGCTGCTCAGAGGCAGCGCCGCCAACCGAGACTTTCACTTCACTTATTGTGCAAATTTCCACTTTACGCAGTTTTATGCGCAAATATTTTGGAAATGTGTCACGAAATTGGCTCACAATATCCATACAAAGGCAAACACACACACACATGCACACACTCATAGACTGCACACTCGCGGGCATGCTGCAACTTTTCATGAATATGCAAAATAATCAGGTTACGTATACGGCGCGTACGCTCTAAATAGTTTGTCGACTGTCGCGACTCATACAATCGTCAAACAACAGCAACAATACACAAACAGCACAACGACAGAAGACACAAAGCGCAAAGTACTCAAACAGCGGCGGTGTCGAGTGAGTGAGTCAAATGGCAAAAGCGTTGCGTATACGCCGCAGGGCCAGCAGCGCGCTTAATTGCTTATTTATGTATTTGCTTTGGACTTAGTTTGGCCTCTTTGTACGCTTCCTTGTAATTTTCGTTCATGTTGCTGTTTTTCTCAGATATAACGCCTATACACGTGAATTGTTGTCCGCTTGCCCGTTCGTCATAAGCCAATTCAAAGCCAATTCGCACACTCGAAAGTGTCAACTTACAATTTCTTACACGTGTTATAGCTGTCAGCAAGTTTGAAGTCAACGACCAACCAAACATCCAACAAAAACAGCCAGCAACAACGAGCATATTTTAAGTTAAGTTGCAATGTCATCAATATGTAATATGAGCTCGATTGTTTGCTCGATTGCTTGATTTGCTCGATCAGCAATGACAAACGTTCGAGCTTAGAGTAAGTGAATAAAATAAAATCAGTGTTATTCCACCACCGCGGTCTGCTGCCTACTCTTCTGCTGCTACCAGCTTGGTAGACCAGCTGGCGGTGGCGGAAGAACTGGCGGAATGTGACTAGACCTCCTCGTGGTGGCCGCTGGAAACAGCCACCGGGGTACGGTCTTGTCTATACCCTTGGTGGCTGGCTAACTAGTCACTTCCCAATCTCCTATACATCCCTATGCCCAAGTTCCGTCTTACCCCTGCCTCCTCTCCTCCCCCCTAATCCAGGGTGTTATGCGACCCGTGCCCATTGGATGGTTTGCAGCCAGGGGGTATACCGGCTGTAGTAGTACGGAGCCTACCCGATACCTGTCCACCTCGGGTAGTATTTTGGACTTCCCATGGCATGGGGCTCTGTCATGAGCGACCTTCCCGACCCCACAATTGCATTGGCCACCGAAAAGCCTCGTCGGAGTAGGTGGCCGCACGAACCAGATGATGAGTTCTTTTACACTAGCCTCGGATGGTATGGACGTCGGAAAGACTGACGCTATTGATCAGCAATCTGCTGACCGACCGACTAGGAGCAGGGTGAACAGTGAGTGTTCACAAGGTAGTTCGAACACCACGTCAACTTTGGCAGTTGAGGGGGCACCTTCGCAGGGCCTACCTGCGCTGGTAGAAGCTACCGAGGCCATCTCTCTGAAGAGAAAGCGGTTAACGACTTCTCAGAAGAAGGGGCTAAGGAAGCTGATGGCGGCAGGTACGCCTTACGAGGAGGCTCTCAAAGCTGTCTTGGTTGAGACAGCAAAGGTGGTCGAAGTTGATGGCTGCAGCAGAATCGAAGCGGCGCAACCCGCACCGAAGAGGACGAAGTTCAGTCCGTCCTTTGCTGAGGCTGCTGCAGCGATCAAGGTAGGGATTCTGCCGGACGAATTCCCGGCTGTCCACCTAAACTTGGAGGAGCAGAGGGCGATAGAGGGGGCTATCAAAGAGGAGCTGCGTAAGCTGCCCGTTGATGGCCCTCAAATTCGGTTCCAAGGATGCTCTTTCAAGCCAGGGTGGATAATTGTGAACTGCACCGACGAGGCATCGAGGAATTGGCTGAGGGGGATAATGGCAAAACTCCAGCTGGCGGAGAGGAAGGTGAAACTGGTGGAGGGTAATGATATTCCCAAACCCAGCGTAGCCACTGCGTTCTTCCCAGGCTGCTCTCTCCCAGCCGATGATATTCTTCGGATGCTCCGTACGCAGAACTGTTCACTACCAACAGGCAATTGGAAGGTACTGAACAGATCTGTCGCGGCGCAGGGAACAACGCTGACAGTGGCCATCGATGATCCCTCAGTTGCGCAACTCTCTGCACTGAAGGACCTTCCCTTCTTTGAGTTGGGAAGGGTTCAGTTCAGGGTGAAACGTGATCAGGGGACCAAGTCATCGGTGACCAAGAGTGGCGGCACGGAGAAGAAGACGTCAAACGTTAGGGTGGATGAGGAAAGACCATCCACCAGCGCACAAGCACTGGCGAGGGTAATCGGGGACCGACCGCCGTCTGGCGGACGGACGCAAACCGTCACTCGGACCGACAAAACAGCCAAACGGACCAGTGACAGAACGCCAGGACAGGCATTGGTGGGGCCCGCAAAGCCTACCTCAGCTAAGCCCGTCCGACAGACTAGGTTGACTGGAGTGGCAAATCCGTCCAGACGACTGAGCCTGTTGGATAAGTCTGCAAATACTCCGGGCAGTATTGAACGGGTGCAGACGAGGGGTAGAGGAGGTAAGCGTGCGGGATCTCACACGAAGGGACCGCAAGCTTAGATGGAGATTGTTCAAATCAATCTCCATAGGGCGGTGGCAGCCTCGGCTGTCTTAACTAGGACCCTGAACACCTTGGGTCCTAGTATAGCCCTGGTGCAGGAACCTTGGACCAGCACCAATGGACAGATTCGAGGGCTATCCCAGGCAGGTAAGGTACTATGTTTCCAATCGAACACGAGAGCCAGAGCCTGCATCATATTCAATAATATTTCCTTTTTCCCGTTAACAGATTATGTTACCCCGGATCTCTGCGCGGGAAAAATTATCGTGAATTCCAGGGAGGTCATCATAGCGTCCGCGTACTTCCCTGGGGATGACGAACACTGCCCTCCAAGACTAGCAGAACAGTTAGTTGCCTATGCTAGGGGCAACAATATGGAGCTGGTACTTGGCTGTGATGCGAACGCCCATCACACCATGTGGGGCAGCTCCGACGTGAACGCTAGAGGTGAGTCACTTTTCAACTTTATACTCGCTTTAGACTTAAATATATGTAACGTTGGTGACAGTCCTACGTTTGTAACTAGGGTCAGAGAGGAAGTCTTGGATATGACCTTGACAACCTCAATGACAATGGACCTTGTCAGTAATTGGCGGGTATCCGATGAGCCGTCATGCTCAGATCACAGGCAGATCAGGTTCACATTAGGGAATCGGGAGCTTGATAAAGTGTCATTTAGACCAAAAAGACAGACCGACTGGGGCAGTTACTGCAGCCAGTTGGAACAGCTCATTCCGTCTCGAATAGAGAATAGGATAGACACCATAGACAGATTGGACAGGGCCTCGACAACGCTCAAGGGACCCATCCTCAATGCCTATGAAGAAAACTGTCCCCTAAAGACTAAGACCTTTAAGAGGCAGACGCCATGGTGGAACGGTCACCTTAGCAAGCTAAGGAAGGAAGTAAGGACACTGTTCAACAGGGCCAAGCGCAATAACGACTGGCAGACCTACTCCCAGACCCTCACTTAATACAATCAGGAGATCAGGAAGGCCAAGAGAGAATCTTTTAGGCGGTTCTGTGAGGACGTATCGGATATGTCCTCCAGCTGCAGGCTACAGAAGATCCTCTCGATGGAAAAATCCTGTCCAATCGGAACTCTGGTGGATGGAGACGGGTCCTCCACAAGAAGTGAGATGGAATCGCTCGCCCTTCTCACTAATACACACTTCCCGGGATCGGACATATTGACAGCCGATCTTCTGATTGACAGTACGGGACAGTCGTATTGTCCAAGTAGGGAAGATTGGCGAACGGCCAAAGCCGTGTGTAATGCACAAATAGTGAAATGGGCGCTGGGATCATTCGCCCCGTACAAAGTACCGGGAAGAGATGGAATTTTCCATCCCCTTCCTTCATTCCCTTCTGCACTTTTGCAGAAGGGAATGAACACACTAGCGCCCATTTTAACAAAGATCTACTCATGCAGTTTAGCATATGGATATATTCCAGAGGCCTGGAGAGCAGTAAATGTGATCTATCTGCCAAAACCTGGAAGATCCAACAAGAAGGACCCAAAATCCTTCAGGCCTATAAGCCTAATGTCCTTCGTGCTAAAGGGTCTGGAGAAGGTGGTTGACCACTTCCTGAGGGAAGAGATTCTAACCCGGTGTCCCCTTAGCACGAATCAACATACCTACCAGAAAGGTAGATCCACCGAGACGGCCCTATCAGCGCTGGTAGGCAAGATAGAGAAGTCCCTGGAAGTGAAGGAGATCTGCCTGGCAGGCTTCTTAGACATTGAAGGGGCCTTCAACTACACAACCTTCGAAGCGATCGAAACAGCGCTAGAAGACTTCCAGGTGCCTACCACTCCCATTAGATGGATATCATCAATGCTCGAAAGCAGGGTGATTCGGTCCAGCTTAGGGGGGTAGAGCTCTCTGCAAAAACAGCAAGGGGATGTCCTCAAGGAGGGGTCCTATCTCCGCTGCTGTGGTCTGTGGTCGTGGACGGACTAATCCGCTCTCTTACAGAGCAGGGGCATGAAGTCACTGCATATGCAGACGACCTAGTAATCGCAGTTAGGGGCAGAGATGGACACACCGTCTCAGACTTGCTCCAGAACGCGTTGAACACAGTGGAGTGCTGGTGTGTCAGACAGAAACTGTCTTTGAATCCAGACAAGACCATTGTAGTGCCTTTCACTCTTAAAAGGAAATTAAACTTAAGACAGGTCAGGATCTTTGGTAAAGAACTTAACTACTCGAAGGAGGTTAAGTACCTAGGGGTCACTCTAGACAGTAAACTGAACTGGAGACCCCACGTAGATCGCATGCTTACGAGAGCAGGTAATGCTCTCTGGAGCTGCAAGAGGATCTGTGGGAAAAACTGGGGTCTGAGGCCGAAATGGCTTCAGAAAATTTACTCCCTAGTAATTCTGCCAACTATCACTTATGGAGCGATAGTCTGGTGGAAGAAAACCACAGAAGTAACAACTGCGACGAAGCTAGAGAAGCTACAAAGACTAGCGAATACCTGCATAACAGGTTGTCTCAGAACCACTCCAACTGCAGCTCTCAATGTTATATTGGGAATGCTACCGCTGGAACTGAATGTGCAAATGGCAGCAACCAATAGCACACATAGGCTGATGCATAGTGGATTCATACCAACGGATGCACAGGCAATCGGCCACCGATCTCTGCTGAGGGACAGGAGGCGGGATGGAGGCTTTTGGATGCCTCTAGACCAGATGCCTCAGAAGCACCTCTTCAGAAAAAGTTACGCAACGTACATACCTCATAGGTTGGACTGGGCTGATAAAAAGATCAGTCTCACGTGTGATGACATTGTCTGGTACACCGATGGGTCCAAGACGGAAGAAGGAACTGGGGCAGGAATCTTTAGCTCCGGCTTCCAATCTTCTGTAAGTCTTGGGGATAAAGCCTCGATCTTTCAGGCTGAGGTCTTTGCCATAAATGTGTGTGCCAGGAAATTACTAACGCTCAACGTTAGAAGGAAAAGGATAATCATAATGTCAGACAGCCAGGCGGCAATCAAGGCCCTGGGCTCGATGACATTTGACTCCAAACTGGTCTGGGAGACAGCAAATATTCTCCAGGATCTCTCAAGGGAAAACCAAGTGATAGTACACTGGATCCCTGCGCACTGTGGGCACGATGGTAATGAGGAAGCGGACAGATTGGCAAAGGATGGGGCTGCTAGCCGGCCCTACGGACCTGAACAAATCATAGGTGTTAGCAAGTCCCATTACAGACATTGTGTTAAACAGGAATTCATTAATCGAGCAAACCACAAATGGTCGAACACAATGGGGCAACGATGCTCCAAGCTTTTCTTTCCAGCTTACTCGGAAAGGAAATCTAAGTACCTAATTGACCTAAGCAGAAAGGAGCTCAGGGTCATGACGGGGATGCTAAGTGGACACTGTCTGCTAAATATGCATAGGGCGCGTCTGGGACTAACGGACAGTGAACTATGCAGATTCTGTATGGAAGAGGAAGAGACTTCTGTACATATTATAACCGAATGCCCTGCCCTAATACAAGCAAGAAAGCGAATATTAGGGAAGGAGATAATACAGACGAGAGATTTGTCTGAAATGAATCTAAGGAAACTAAAGGAGTTCCTAGATAACATTGGAGGACACGAACTCCTCCAGTAACGTAGAGAGACATGACACAATAGTTCAGCACTTGGACGCAGTGTCTCGGGCAGGTGTTGTCCGAATCCCAGATCTAATCTGATCTGATCTATTCCACCATCCAACTTGTTCGCATTCAACAATGTTAAGTGGCGCAGTCGGTTAACGTAACCACAACGAAAACGGGAAGAAGAGACACACAGCTGCTTAAGCAGGAAAATTGCAGTGAAGAGACGACTTCAACCGTAAACAACAAACAGGAGAGAAACACAGCTGCAGGAAGACAAATTTACCCCGCAACGAAGAAACAACTCCAAAAGAAGAAACAACTCCAAAAAAAGACACCAAAATTGAAAGGACCAGAAGGAATAGAGATTTCGATAGGAGTCGAAATATAGAAGCAGAAATGAGTACCATGGAGCAGTGTTTAGTTGCGCTAACAAACATACTTAGCCAACAACAGCGGACTTCGGCCCGAACGAGACTGGAGAAGGAATTGCGATACTTGCCAGCATTCGAGGGGGAACCAGGACAGCTGCCGTCATTCATTGACAGCGTCAGCAGAGCCCTATTGGATTATCCCGGAGAGGAGCAGGAGGCCTTCAACACCATATATAGGGTGTTTTTTTTAGAGGTTTGTTTTTCGAATAGAGATAAAACTGGCATTTTGTGGTCAAATCTGGCAACTCTAATGTCATTTATGTTCAGTTTGGTTTGCCATTTCATCATGAACAGGTTGACAAAAGAACAACGCTTGCAAATCGTGCAAATTTATTTCGAAAATAATGGTTCAGTTCGCGAAGTTTACCGCAAGCTCCGTCCATTTTATGGTCGACATAATCGTCCATCAGAGCAATTAATTCGGTTAACCATGGGTCGTTTTCGCACTACGTTTACTCTATGTGATAATACGCATCCACAGAGACGTCGAACAGCGCGCACCGAAGAAACAATTGCCGCTGTAGAGCAAAATGTTGCAGAGGACCCGAATGAATCGATTCGCCACCGTGCACAGCAATTGGAGCTTTGTCCATCAACTTTATGGAAGATTTTGCGCAACATGAATGTGGATGAGTTGTGGTTCCAACAAGACGGCGCTACATGCCACACAGCGCACGTCACAATCGATTTATTGAAGGAAACATTCGATGAGCGCATAATTTCGCGGAATGGACCTGTCAATTGGCCACCAAGATCGTGTGATTTGACACCATTGGATTATTTTCTTTGGGGATATGTGAAGTCGCTCGTCTACGCCAACAAACCAGAAACGTTAGGGGACTTGGAAGCCAACATTCGTGGCGTTATTGCCGACATACGGCCCCAAATGCTCGAAAAAGTGGTTGAAAATTGGACCTGTAGAATTGGCTTTATTCGAGCCAGCCGCGGCGGCCACATGCCCGAAATCATATTTAAACATTAATGGCATACAATTATCCTTCCAATAAAGCCAAATTGATGGACATTAAAACGATTTTCTTGTGTTTTATTTCAATTCGAAGTTCTATACCTCTAAAAAAAACACCCTATACAACCTCAAAATCGTGGGAAAGCCGAAGAATCTGTTAAATATAAATCCGCCAACATCGTGGGAAAGATGCAAGGAAAGGCTAATGGACCACTATCGGCCCAGGAAGGACCAGATGAAGATATCGAGGAGAATAAACTCTCTTAGAGTGAGTAACAAAGAAGATCTAGATAATAAGATTAGGGAAATTATAGAGGAAATAACAGAATATGTTGCTAACGAAGAGACAAAAACAGTGCTGGACATATTTAGTGGAATGCTCGTACAGAGGATAAAAGAACTAGTGGCAGGCACATTGTCATATACTATAATCGCCATTAGGTCTTGGAACTCGCTTCCTAGTGCTATCAAATGTATTTCTGGTAGTGATAATTTTAAGCATCTACTCTTCAAACACTTCTCATAACATTTCAAACTTTTCTCTCGCTCTTTACCCTATCTACTTTCACTTACACTTAGTTAAGTTTTTTCTTTGTAAATTATTAAAATATTGTAATAATATAGTATTTATTGTGTAATGCCTAAAATGAATGTGTTCCAAATTGGCATGCAAAAGATTATATCTTATATGCCTGTATAATCTATCTATTAAATAAATAAATAAATAAATAATGAATATTTATAATTTAACAGAAATTAGAAAAGAAATCCGCAAGTTTATTGGCCAAGACCACAGCAATTTAAATTTAAATATGATTTTAAAAACGAATGATAACAATAGTAGGAGAAGTAATCAAAATTATACAAATTACCAACAAAGAACCAACACTAATTCTTATCAATACAGAGGCACAAATACTAATCATTTTACTAATAACCAGACTAATGTCAATAACCAATCTAGAACAAATAACATTCCCGCTCATTATATTAATGCAAACGCCAACCAATGGCAAAATAACAGAACTCAGCAATTTAGACAAAATGACAGTAGACCTAATTTAAGCCAGCAGAATAGACAAAGACCAGAGCCAATGGAAGTAGATGCAATGAGTAATAATGAAGCAAATGAAATTGATGATACGTTTTTTACAAATTAGCCTCGGATCAAAGTAAAATATTTTTAGCAGTTACAATAGAAAATGAACAGTACCTAGCACTAGTGGATACAGGCTCAACGGTTAGCATATTAAATCAAACAAGATTTTCCGAAAATAAATACAAACTTATTAATGATTCAATAACAACGATAAACACTATCCAAGGAGAGGTAAAAGGTCCCAACAAAACAGTGGCTACAAAATGCCCAGAAGAGTTCAATTACCCCAGCAATGCCAGAATTAAATGGATTGCAATGTATATCAATAAACCATACGATCTATTATTAGGCATGGACTGGATTTCAAAAAATATTAAAGAACTTAATATAAAAAATAAAGAAATTTGTTTAAATAATGGAGTTAGTCTTCGATTTCTTTTAAGCAGGCAGGAAGGCACCGCGAAAATAAATGAACAAAATGAAAATGAATCAAATTTAGAATTATCTGACACATTGCAATCAGCTGATGAAGAACAGTTAGATCACATAGCTATCAGGGAAGAAATTGTGAATAAATATAAAACACAAATTATTCTGACATATAGTCCACAATTGGAAATGACAACAATACATAAACGAAACATTATTGCAATAAATCCTCAAGAAAGCGAAACGAGTATAAAAGATATTTTAAAGCGGCACATTAAGTCAGGCCATGTAGGAATTTATTCAGAGGTTACTGACCACGATTACCATAAGGTACAATTAATAATTATGTCAACGTTTGCAAATGCAAAACATATCAAATTCATAAAAACAACTCAACGAGCAAGAGATATTCCGACGGAAGAAGAATTACACAAACAACTATCTGTTTACCATACAAAAGAGTCAATGCACAGTGGCATTAAGGAGTGTTACAATTCACTTAAGAATAAAATTTGTTTTCCTAAATTAATTGAACATATACAGTTGGTTATAAATAATTGCAAAACATGCCAAGAAATAAAGTACGACAGACATCCCATAAAACCGAAATTTAAGCTTACAGAAACGCCAACAGCCAAAAACGATACAATTCATTTAGACATATTCCACTACAAAAAACGTTGCTTCGTAACAGTAATCGACAAGCTTACAAAATTTGCAGCAGCATATAATATTACAAACAGAAATTGGGTAGCGAAGAAACAGATAATTGTAGAGCATTTTGCGAAGTTCGGAAGGCCGAATAAAATTATTATGGACAATGAATTTAACTCCCAGCAAATTTTGGCTTATTTAAACGAAGAACAGGTTGAATCACATTTCACAACACCAAATTCACATACAGGCAATGCAGATATAGAGCGATTACACTCAACACTTATTGAAAAAATAAATGAAATTGAGGATAATGAACTCTCGGTAGAAATGAAGATACAGATTGCTATAAAAAATTACAACAATCGATATCATTCAACAATAAAATGCACACCAGTAGAAGCAAAAGAAACTGTAGAATTGAATATTTTAGTGGAAAGAATAAATTTAAGCAAAGAACGTATAATTTCAAAAAGGAACAATGATAGGGAATCATATATAGAAAATAGGCAAAATGGACCAGTTAGGAACTACAAACGATTAAGACACAAAGAAGAGCCATATTATAGAATAAAACCATTGCAACATGTACATTGTACGAATATTAAAAGACCTTTAGCTCCTTTAGAGGTTACTGATAACAACAACCATAATATTATTGGAACCGTTAATAATAATGAAAACGCAGGATATGTATCAGAGTAGGCATAATGTCTTACCAAAATGACTCAATAATTATTGCAATTAAAATTCCAAAAGACTATGTTATAACAGACCTGAATCTAATAACCCCATTACCATCAGAACACCACTTGGAAATAAATGAAGGAAATGAATTTGTAGTAAAGATCAATAATAATACATACACATATGAAAAAGATGCTATCTTAAGAAATTTAAAATTCAGTAAAAATTGTATTTACAAAAACAAATGTGATTTAGTATTCAATAACAAAACCACAATTGAGCAAATAGACGATGAAACAATACTAATAAAAAATTCTGAGAAAATGAAAATTATAAATAATTGTGACAAAAGAAAACTAGAACTAAACGGAAATTATAGGGTGTTTTTTTTAGAGGTATAGAACTTCGAATTGAAATAAAACACAAGAAAATCGTTTTAATGTCCATCAATTTGGCTTTATTGGAAGGATAATTTTATGCCATTAATGTTTAAATATGATTTCGGGCATGTGGCCGCCGCGGCTGGCTCGAATAAAGCCAATTCTACAGGTCCAATTTTCAACCACTTTTTCGAGCATTTGGGGCCGTATGTCGGCAATAACGCCACGAATGTTGGCTTCCAAGTCCCCTAACGTTTCTGGTTTGTTGGCGTAGACGAGCGACTTCACATATCCCCAAAGAAAATAATCCAATGGTGTCAAATCACACGATCTTGGTGGCCAATTGACAGGTCCATTCCGCGAAATTATGCGCTCATCGAATGTTTTCTTCAATAAATCGATTGTGACGTGCGCTGTGTGGCATGTAGCGTCGTCTTGTTGGAACCACAACTCATCCACATTCATGCCATCCGATTCGGGAACAAAATAGTCGGTTATCATGGCTCTATACCGGTCTCCATTAACGGTAACTGACTCTCCAGCATTATTTCGGAAGAAGTATGGCCCAATGATTCCACCAGCCCATAGAGCACACCAAACAGTCAGTTTTTGTGGATGTAATGGCGTCTCAAGGGTCTCATGTGGATTCTCTTCACTCCAAATGCGGCAATTTTGCTTGTTGACGTAGCCATTCAACCAAAAATGAGCCTCATCACTGAACAAAATTTTGCGATGAAAATCAGCATCGAGATCAATCTCATTTTCGGCCCATACACCAAAATCACGACGCATTGCATGGTCTCGCGGCTTTAATTCTTGCACAAGCTGGATCTTGTAAGGTCGCCAGCCAAGATCTTTGCGCAAAATCTTCCATAAAGTTGATGGACAAAGCTCCAATTGCTGTGCACGGTGGCGAATGGATTCATTCGGGTCCTCTTCAACATTTTGCTCTACAGCGGCAATTGTTTCTTCGGTGCGCACTGTTCGACGTCTCTGCGGATGCGTATTATCACATAGAGTAAACGTAGTGCGAAAACGATCCATGGTTAACCGAATTAATTGCTCTGATGGACGATTATGTCGACCATAAAATGGACGGAGCTTGCGGTAAACTTCGCGAACTGAACCATTATTTTCGAAATAAATTTGCACGATTTGCAAGCGTTGTTCTTTTGTCAACCTGTTCATGATGAAACGGCAAACCAAACTGAACATAAATGACATTAGAGTTGCCAGATTTGACCACAAAATGCCAGTTTTATCTCTATTCGAAAAACAAACCTCTAAAAAAAACACCCTATATATGATACATTTAGCGAATTGTGAAATTCAAATAGAAGGCGAAATATTTTACAACCAAAAAGAAACTGTCCAAGAAAAGTTTTACTACCCTGTTAATAAATTAAATCAGTCTTATGACATAAAACCAACATTTGAAAAAATAATTGTTAAACATTTTGAAAATATAAAAGAAATTAAGGAATTGAAGTTTCACAAAAATATTTCATATGGATTAAACTTAATGATTATATTAGCTATTGTTACTGTAATTGTCATAGTAATTGTAAAGAAGAAAAAAGGAGTAACTGTAAAAATCACAAATAAAAGAATTCAGGAGAATTCTAAATCTGGCCTTGGTGGTGTTATAGCTGTCAGCAAGTTTGAAGTCAACGACCAACCAAACATCCAACAAAAACAGCCAGCAACAACGAGCATATTTTAAGTTAAGTTGCAATGTCATCAATATGTAATATGAGCTCGATTGTTTGCTCGATTGCTTGATTTGCTCGATCAGCAATGACAAACGTTCGAGCTTAGAGTAAGTGAATAAAATAAAATCAGTGTTATTCCACCATCCAACTTGTTCGCATTCAACAATTTTAAGTCACGTACGTACATGTTTGCGGCGCTGCGTTGCTACTGACAATGAGAGTGACAATGCAGGGGGCGCGGTGCTCAGTGTAGCCGTTGTCAACAAGGACGCCTCTTTATTGTTATTTTTATTCCTGTTGTTTTGAATATTGCCTTACTTTTGTCATCATAAACAAGATTCCTTTTTTGTTTAGGGTTTTTTTTTTTTTTTTTTCTTAGGCGCTTGTGTAGCTGCTGTTTTGGTAGTTTATTACCCCGTTTATACGACAGCTCAAGTCGCTATGAGTCAATACACATCGACTCAATACAGTCGTATAAACACGTTTTCAAACCGCTTTGAACATTTTAGGCGCATCGAGTCAAAGCGCTTTTCAAATGAGTTCTTAAATTTTCAAGTCGCTTCAAAAATTCGTATAAACGGTTAAACATTTTCAAAGTGCTTTGAAAATCAGCTGATGGTGATGTACACTCAGTTTTTTGAGCATTTTCAAGTAAAAAGTAAGCAACACCAACAGCTTGAATTCATTAAACGTCAAAAAAATAGAAAAAACCGAAAAAGAAAAGCATACATTTGAAACCGTCTGCAGTCAATTCGCTTCTGAAATCAATGTATAAACACTTGGCACGAGAGCGTATCGAGTCAATGCGAATCGACTCGGACCGTCGTATAAACATGGTATATATTATTGTTATTGCTTTTTTTTGTCCTTATTACCTTTGTCATCGCAAACAATACTTATTTTTTTGTTGAATAATTGTGTGTTATTGATGAGTTGTGTGTATGTATATGCTGGTGTTGTTTCTCATGTTGTTGTTGCTATTGTTTCTTTAACCTATTTAGCGAATGTTCGGTTACAAATATAGCATGCCGCCTATTGTTTTTATTTGTTGTTCGTTTTTCTACTTGCTGTTGTTGTTCCTCTAACCTCTTTAGTAAATGTTCGCTTACACATATGTATAGCATTGCGCTGTGTTATTGCTGTTATCGTTATTTTCATTGTTATTGTTCTTCTTTTTTGTTTGTGTTGTTTCGCTAACCTCTTTAACCAATGTTAGCTTACACATATAGCACTGCGTTGTGTTATTGTTGTTTTTCGTCTTCTGCTTTTCGTTGTTGTTGTAGGCACATTCGCATTTGCGTCCAGCAGCGCGCCCACTGCCCGCCACCCTTCAACCAATCAGCCGCAATCCCTACATTGAGCACTGACACAATCACACCCACCTACCCACACACAGATGAGAGGTACTCTCAGTCTCAGACGTAGCTATGAATACGTTAATACTTTATCCGCCACCCTCGTGAAGTAATACTTTATGGTGGTGCCATGAGGAGGGTTTCACGGACAGTGTATACAGGGGTTTTAGCGTGTTAAGGTCTCGCTCACGTTAAGGCTTCGATGCTTTCCCCTACTGAAAAAAACCTACACACTCGCACACACCCACACACACATACACACACGTTTCCGGCCACCAACCAGCGCCAGCAGCAACCCAACGGCTGGCCACTTAACACTCTCGGATTTCTTCACGTATCGGTTTTCATTTCCTGCGGGCACATTGGCTGCCTTCCAGCACTTTTTCGCACTTCGGCGGCCGCCACCGTCGCCGTTTCTCGCTGTGCGCTTTTCTCTATTGGTTCGCCGTTGTTCCATTATTATTATTTTACTCGATTTTTTATTGATATTTGTTTATCAGTTATTGTCACTTATGAATGTTTTGTTCAAGCACTTGTCACTGTCATCGCTCCCAACCTCACCTCCGTTGCTCACCGACGCGTCTTTTGGCATTTTTGCAAATAGCGACTGTGACGGGTCGCGGCCAAATGTCTCGCACTCACTCGCCGCGTCGCCAAGTTCGCGAATCCGGTAACTAGCGCCTATTGTCGTTTTTCCACTCGGACTGCGCGTGTCCTTGTGTCCGCACGCTGCTCACCTTGGCTTCTACAGAAATCCGCCGTGGGTCATTTGCATTGCATTCAGCGATTAATTGAATTCGTTGCCTACTTTAATGCGGTTTTTCAGTTTCCCGTGCTCGCCTCGTTGCCACCTTTCGCAGAATGCATGAAACAGCCACTGGCTGCGAAAGAGGGCCACACTTGCAACCGAGCGCGCACGGCCAGCGGTGTGGCAGCGCAGTATATTTTCCGTTTGCTGAGCGCGCGTTTCAGCCGCAAAGCCTTTTTCTACAAATTCTCTACATCCCAGCAGGAAAGTTGGGAATGCATGAGGTTTTTCATGCACGAATTCGTATATGAAAAACCCAAATAGAAAACATATACAGTTGAACCTCGATTATCCGGGTTGCTCGGGACTGGGCTCATCACGGATAATCGAAAAATCCGGTTAAAAGAGGTTACATATAATCGTTTATAAATTGTATTATTGTTATTTTTGATAAGAACACGTGAAACTGCTTCTATAAAGGTACATTTGCATCAATAAATCTTATTCTATTTCAAAAAATGCATTTATTTAAAATAAATATGTATATTTATATGTGTGTTATACGGAAAAAACAAGCACAAGTATATGTGCTTCACGGATAATAGAGGTAAAACACGGTTAATAGAGGTATAAAATCAACCACTCAGCATCCCAGTTAATAGATGTTCCCGGTTTATGAAGGCCCGGATAATCGAGGTTCAACTGTATTACCACGTAAGCGAGGGTATAATGCATAGCTTTCGTTTCTTCAAATTGTGCTTTGTTTTTTATACCAAAGAGATTGCACCTTCCGAAGAAATTCTGAGAGAGCGGCGCAATCTTTCTTTGAAAAGGTCGCTTCTATTGATTTTCGGAAAAATAACTTCAGTTGTGATAGAAAAATCGCTGAGACAGCAAGCGCGCGGATCGTTGCATCAAACGAGGTGAGTTTTAATAAAGTTTCATTTGCAAAGACAATTAATTTCATTAATCTTTTTTAATATATCTTTAGCAGCTCCCAGCGTTTTCATACATATATAACGAAGCCCCTTGGATTAACGGAAACAAGAAATATTTACAAAAATATTCAAAGCAACTTTGGTAAGTATGAATTTACAAAACAACTTTGTTTACTGGATTTTTAAAGACGAACAAAGAAGCAAAGGGATGTTATTGAAGTGAGTGTATTTTAGTTTTTGCATTTTTACTTATCTAATGTATTTATATACAGTACTTTTCGCTTAAAGCGAACTTTGAGGGACTGGGCAAAATGGTTCGTTTTAACCGAAAGTTCGCTTTAAAAGGGACCCGTAATAAGCGAAAACATACAGCGCGTACTTTTGAAATTGGTTCGTTTTAGGCGGAAACTCGTTTTAAACGGGTTCGTTATAAACGAAAAGTACTGTATATTTAATGTATGTGTTTATATGTAATCTATTGAACTTGAATTACTTTAAAAATAAAAACTAACATAAAGCAAAACAACAAACATTTTATTTTGGGGTGTACAGGTTTTTGGTAGATCATTTTATGCATTACCGAGTAATGTACGATTTCCTACATGCTAGGCGATTTATGAAAACATACTATACATGTTTTTGGGATGCATGTCTTCATATACTCCCAGAGAACGCAAAAAGGGAAGCATTACATTTCGTAGGACATCGCCGTGAGAAAATTCATGCATGTTGTAATGCATAGCTTGCAAGCAAATATGCATTCCTATACATTCCAATTTCCCGCTGGGATGTGAACAAGTTCGCGCGCGTGTGCGTGTGTGTGTGTGTGTGAGAGTAAAATCATTAAAAACGCACAAGCTGAAAGCCCAGCTGTATGTCTGAAAGCCACCCACGGCAAAGCTGGAGCGGAGAGCAACTGAAAAAATTCCGAGAAACTTTAGCGGCGGTTCCCAGCGGGAAAGTTGGTAATGCATGACATTTTTCATGCACAAATTCGTATACGAAAAATCTAAGTATAAAACATATACAGTACTCCCTGGTAATGCAAAAAGGGAAGCATTACTTTTCGTAGGACATCGCCGTGAGAAAATTAATGCATGTTATAATGCATAGCTTGCAAGCAAATATGCATTTAATTTCTCGCTGGGGATGTTGTTGTCGTCACCAATTTCAAGTTCTCGCGTCAAGTGTGGTTGGCTAGCAGTTGCCAGGATCGTTGTCAGGAGGTGGCCTCTCAGCCACTAATACACAAAATTTTTTTACCAGTCGGCAGTTAGCCAAGACCTTAACCCACTATTGAACGCTGTGCCTAAAACCAGCGATTAAGCGATGTGAAACTGGGAGAGCCGGTAGAAATACATGCACAGAATTTCACTAAATTATTGCAAAATTGCAACCTTGGGGCCTACTAGTAGGCCCCAAGCTTGATCAGGAACGTACTTTTTCCTCCATATAAATTTCTAAAACGGGGTTGCTGTTCTAGTTTATTTCAATTTCCAGTGTTGCTGGTGTGAGTCATTTTTTGTGACCAAAGAAATATTTCTTTTTATTTGTATTTTTTTTTTGTGCAATTTCGTAATACGTTTGTATAGAACTAACTATAAAAATATATTATTGCCCAAAAGTGTCAAAAGAACCGTTTGGTATTCTTTTTATTGAATTAAGTTAAGGTTTTATAAGCTGCATAAAAAAAAACAGTCCTGCGTTCGAACTAGAGCATTTATCACCAAAAGCATACCTGTTCTGATCTGATCGTTAGAGATTCGCTAAATGAAGAACTGCGAAATAAAAAGGGCGGCAATTGACCCTGTCGTATTCAACGCATTAAGCTTTGTGTTCTTTGGTATATTTTTCAATAATATCTACGTAATGAAACCAAAAAGTTGATATGGTGTGTATTTGATGCAGAAAAAAGCAAATAATTGAAAGGAAACTGGCGGAATTTTAGTTTGCACAATAATCCCTAATATCGGGATAAGAGCGGAAGCAGTGAAGATGATCACTGCCACACAGACTGTGTACGTGAATTGCAAAAAACGCACAAAAATCGGCTTACTCTCCCAGTTTCACATCGCTTAATCGCTGCCTAAAACGATGCAACCATGGAATAGGCCCAATGCCGATTTAAGTTGTCCAAAACACAACGCGCGCTGTATATAATATGCGAACAATTATTTATACATTAAAAATATCCGTATCTCGCTTAGTTTTTGAAATAACGAAAATTTAAATTTGAAAATGTGATTAAACTTTAATTAATAATAAATATGAAATCCAAATCTGTCTCAGTTCTTGAGATAATGAAAAATTAATTAAAATGAGATAAGGAAAAATTCATACCAAATGTCTTTAAATTCTTCAAAGCTTCTTTTAAAAAAAATCAAAAATATTTTAAAATAAGACATTTCAAATGCTTTAACATTACTTTAAAATTTATTTATTTATTTATTTATTTATTTAAGCCAATCGAAATACAAAATATCTACAGGCTAGAAAATAAACAAGATGAACATTACTTAAGAATTAGACTAACAATTGGACTAAGTATAAAACATATTAATTAATTCTTTAAACTTTGGTTTTGAAATGGAAAAATCGACATCATTGCTGCAAGCCAAATTATTAAATTGCATTAATGATCTAGCAAGCGGTTGATTATAAGCATAATTCGACTTGTAATGCTTTACTACAAATAATTTATTTGTGCGAGTAGTTCTGATTGGGACGAAGAAGTTTATAAGACTAAGTAAAGCAGGGCACTTGGTACTGCCACAAATGACATCATAGACGAATAATAATGAATTTACCATGCGCCTCGATTCTAATGATTTCAAATTTATAAGTAAGCAACGTGACTTATACGAAGGAATCGGTTCGTGAAAGTTTAGTGAGAATAGGGCAAATTTTAGAAATTTCTTCTGTACTCTTTCGAGGCGATTAATATGAACAGCATAGAACGGATTCCAAATAAAAGCAGCGTATTCTAGCCTAGACCTCACGAAAGCAGAGTATAAAAGCTTGTATGTATAGGGGTCCTTAAAATCAGAGCAGTTTCGACGTATAAAGGCTAGCATAGCATATGCTTTAGGGATAATATTATTTAGGTGATTGACAAACGTCAATTTGGAGTCGAGCAGTACTCCCAAGTCTGATATCTCATTAACATCTTTAAGGCGATTATTTGCAATGGAAAATAAAGTGTGAATATTATTATTCAATCTAGAAAAGGTTATGTGAGAGCATTTTTTAACATTAAGAGCTAAGTGATTTTTAAGGCACCAGATATTCAAACTATCCAAGTCAGTTTGAATACGCGCCACATCACTAACACAGCGAGTTCTAAGAAAGATTTTAAGATCATCTGCATACAGCAGGAAATTTGTGTTGCGAAAGCAAGACTCGATATCGTTTATGAACAACAGCAAAAATAACGGCCCAAGGATGCTTCCTTGGGGAACCCCAGATGTGGCAGAAAAAGACTTCGACTTTATGCTATCCACAACAACATGGCAAAGTCTACCACATAAGTAAGAGTGTATCCATTTCAAAAAAGAAGAATGAAAACCAAGCCTTTCCAATTTCAAAATAAGAAGTTTGTGTGACACTTTGTCAAAAGCTTTCGAGAAATCAGTGTAAATAGTGTCAACTTGAAGTCTCTCTTCAAAAGCTGAGAAGCAGTATTCAGTGAAAACAGCTAGGTTAGTTACAGTCAAAGACAATTAAACTATAAGATGTCTTACGTTCATACAAATCAGTGGCGCTTCAAAAATTTGCCGTGGCTTTTTCAATAAAGCCACGTGAGAGTGGTTTTTACAGCAGCGCCACATCCGGAGAGCAACAATGAAGCCACGCAAGTAACTCTCTCTGCGCAACGATGAAGCCACGCAAGCAACTCTCTCTGCTTGCAGTCGGCAGAGATGTGAATATGCGTGTGATCTCTATGTGCTCTTGTGTTGATTTTTTGGTGGTTGATTGTTTTAATCAGTAGCGCACACGGGACAGGAACATTTGGGGATTCAAACCCCCTCAAATACAAAAAATAGTAGTGAAATATCCCTCCAAAAATAAATTCTGCCTGCGCCACTGACTTCAACGCATGTGAAGTGAGCGCACATAATTTTTCTTTTGCTTGGCAGTGATCAAAGCCGTTGTGCTTTCTGTGAGCAAAACAAAGAGCGTTAATATTATTACGCTCTCACTGTACCGACGCTTGCTTGCTCTCGATAATGCAAATTTTGCAAATTCGAGCTCGCCCTATGCCATTCGGTTGTATGGACGTAAGACATCTTATTGTTTAATTGTCTTTGTTACAGTGGACCGGCCAGCGATGAATCCATGCTGATTAGGGGAAATAATTCTAGAGAGAGGAAAAACTAAGTATTCCTTGAAAAATATAAAATAAAACTTAAATATATATAAGAAATGTATAAAATTGAAATCCAATAAAAATTTTAAAAATAATTTTGTTTTTTATTAAAAATTAAATTTAATTTAAAAAATTTAAAATTTGAGTCTTCGTTTAATTTTCAAAAGTTGAAATTTAAAAATTCAATTAAAAATTAACTAAACTTTTTATGTAACAGAACTTAAAAATTTAAAGAAAAATAGAAAAGAATATTGTTTAGCTTGCTTAGTTTTCGACATCAAAAGTTGAAATTGAAATCTATATTGTTACGAAAATTAGCTCTCTAAGTTCGTTTTTGGATTGTGCTTGAAAATAAAACCACTTCAATTACTCAGCGCAAACGCAGTCAAAAACCAGCAATCACCCCTGCAAGACAGCAACCGTTTGAATCCACTGCGCTTTCAGTTACCTCCCCTATATAGTTTCTTAAGAGCGGTGGGAAAAAAGTAACCGAAAGTCTTGTATACGTGTGAGCTTCCATCTCGTTTCCACTCATATAGCTTATAGAAAAGCGAATTATATAGTTATCTCGCTCACGCATTCGTTACCAGTACCGGATATTTAACTGGTAATATACCCAATGTGGTAACGGTTATACGTACCCCAATAGTAACTGAATAATAACTTGTTATGGTTTCGGTTACTTAACTGGTTAGAGTAATAGTTAAGTAACCGGAATGGAATAAATATTGTGTTTGTTTAAATTCGTATTTTCATTTTTTTAATAACAATAAACAAAACATTACATAAGGAAAACGGATGACATACAGAAATATACATTAATTTTTAAGCTGAATAAAGTTGTTGTTTTAAGTTGAATTTCTTTTGTTTCACCGGTTCCTCGACCGCTTCACAAATTTTTTGACGGCTTTTTCGAATGCCGACCGCCCAGGCGCCTTGAAAACATCTGAAAATATATAAAAAAAGTGTTTAAAAAAGGAATAACAATCAAATGATGAAAACGAATTTGGAAACTAGTGTAAAGTATGCTTACCAAACAAAATTTCATCCATTAAACGAAGTTTCTCCAATGCTCGCTGGCTGCACCTTCCATCCAAGATACCCTGAAGGAGGGCCTCGTCACTAAAAATATTTCGGTTAAGTTAGCAAGTTAAATAAATATTGTAATAAAATTGGTACTTATCAGTTTTCCGTTTTTTCCTTTAAAATTTCACTGGGTTTATTTTTCACCGATTTTACTTTTCACGAATTTTTCACAATTTTGTGTATACGAGGGTTGCCTTTTATGTTTCGGGATTTGGCAACTCTGGTGGTGCAATCTGGAAACTGACAGCTGTATCGTAAAATTGGACATTTTTGAGGTTATAAGTACTCAGAACATTTTGACATACGAGCGCTATTTATATTATTTACAGTGAGTTGAAAAATTCATCTCGGCCCAAAAATGGAATTAAATCGTGAACATTTTCGTGCGATTATTTTTTACAACTTTCGACGTGGATTAACTCAGCAACAGTGCATAGATGAACTTAATTTAATTTTTGGTGATGAAGCTCCATCAAGGACCAGTGTTTATCGATGGTATGGTGAATTCAATCGTGGTCGTAGTTCACTCCAAGACGAATTTCGTGAAGGTCGTCCAAAATCAGTTGTTGTTCCGAAAACCATTGATGCTGTGCGCGAACTGACAAGATCGTCATGTGACCTATCGTGAGATTGAGACAACTTTAGGCATTAGTGGGACCAGCATACATTCAATAATGCATGAACATTTGACTGTAAAAAAATTTATTCGCGTTGGATCCCACACAATTTGTCAACTGCTCAAAAAAAGACTCGTGTCGATTGAATTTTTCAACTCACTGTAAATAATATAAATAGCGCTCGTATGTCAAAATGTTCTGACCTCAAAACCTCAAAAATGTCAAACTTTACGACTTTACAGCTGTCAGTTTCCAGATTGCACCACCAGAGTTGCCAAATCCCGAAACATAAAAGGCAACCCTCGTAAATGTGCAAATTTAAGGTATCATGGCACGTTAGAAAGGGGAATTTTTAATGATTTACAAAATTATTTATTTTTCAGCTCCTTTATTATCAATCTTTTTGAAAATTTTTTTACAATATATTGAAGGTTTAAGGAACACAAACAAAATTTTCTTTTTTGTTTTTTTGAAGTCGCGTAGAAAAACAAAACATCCTCCATTACGGACACTTAATCTCCGGATTTTTGTGTTCCTTAAACCTTCAATATATTGTAAAAAAAGAACCGTTTGGTATTCTTTTTATTGAATTAAGTTAAGGTTTTATAAGCTGCATAAAAAAAAACAGTCCTGCGTTCGAACTAGAGCATTTATCACCAAAAGCATACCTGTTCTGATCTGATCGTTAGAGATTCGCTAAATGAAGAACTGCGAAATAAAAAGGGCGGCAATTGACCCTGTCGTATTCAACGCATTAAGCTTTGTGTTCTTTGGTATATTTTTCAATAATATCTACGTAATGAAACCAAAAAGTTGATATGGTGTGTATTTGATGCAGAAAAAAGCAAATAATTGAAAGGAAACTGGCGGAATTTTAGTTTGCACAATAATCCCTAATATCGGGATAAGAGCGGAAGCAGTGAAGATGATCACTGCCACACAGACTGTGTACGTGAATTGCAAAAAACGCACAAAAATCGGCTTACTCTCCCAGTTTCACATCGCTTAATCGCTGCCTAAAACGATGCAACCATGGAATAGGCCCAATGCCGATTTAAGTTGTCCAAAACACAACGCGCGCTGTATATAATATGCGAACAATTATTTATACATTAAAAATATCCGTATCTCGCTTAGTTTTTGAAATAACGAAAATTTAAATTTGAAAATGTGATTAAACTTTAATTAATAATAAATATGAAATCCAAATCTGTCTCAGTTCTTGAGATAATGAAAAATTAATTAAAATGAGATAAGGAAAAATTCATACCAAATGTCTTTAAATTCTTCAAAGCTTCTTTTAAAAAAAATCAAAAATATTTTAAAATAAGACATTTCAAATGCTTTAACATTACTTGAAAATTGAAATTGAAAAATATAAAATAAAACTTAAATATATATAAGAAATGTATAAAATTGAAATCCAATAAAAATTTTAAAAATAATTTTGTTTTTTATTAAAAATTAAATTAAATTTAAAAAATTTAAAATTTGAGTCTTCGTTTAATTTTCAAAAGTTGAAATTTAAAAATTCAATTAAAAATTAACTAAACTTTTTATGTAACAGAACTTAAAAATTTAAAGAAAAATAGAAAAGAATATTGTTTAGCTTGCTTAGTTTTCGACATCAAAAGTTGAAATTGAAATCTATATTGTTACGAAAATTAGCTCTCTAAGTTCGTTTTTGGATTGTGCTTGAAAATAAAACCACTTCAATTACTCAGCGCAAACGCAGTCAAAAACCAGCAATCACCCCTGCAAGACAGCAACCGTTTGAATCCACTGCGCTTTCAGTTACCTCCCCTATATAGTTTCTTAAGAGCGGTGGGAAAAAAGTAACCGAAAGTCTTGTATACGTGTGAGCTTCCATCTCGTTTCCACTCATATAGCTTATAGAAAAGCGAATTATATAGTTATCTCGCTCACGCATTCGTTACCAGTGCCGGATATTTAACTGGTAATATACCCAATGTGGTAACGGTTATACGTACCCCAATAGTAACTGAATAATAACTTGTTATGGTTTCGGTTACTTAACTGGTTAGAGTAATAGTTAAGTAACCGGAATGGAATAAATATTGTGTTTGTTTAAATTCGTATTTTCATTTTTTTAATAACAATAAACAAAACATTACATAATGGAAAACGGATGACATACAGAAATATACATTAATTTTTAAGCTGAATAAAGTTGTTGTTTTAAGTTGAATTTCTTTTGTTTCACCGGTTCCTCGACCGCTTCACAAATTTTTTGACGGCTTTTTCGAATGCCGACCGCCCAGGCGCCTTGAAAACATCTGAAAATATATAAAAAAAGTGTTTAAAAAAGGAATAACAATCAAATGATGAAAACGAATTTGGAAACTAGTGTAAAGTATGCTTACCAAACAAAATTTCATCCATTAAACGAAGTTTCTCCAATGCCCGCTGGCTGCACCTTCCATCCAAGATACCCTGAAGGAGGGCCTCGCCACTAAAAATATTTCGGTTAAGTTAGCAAGTTAAATAAATATTGTAATAAAATTGGTACTTATCAGTTTTCCGTTTTTTCCTTTAAAATTTCACTGGGTTTATTTTTCACCGATTTTACTTTTCACGAATTTTTCACAATTTTGTGTATACGAGGGTTGCCTTTTATGTTTCGGGATTTGGCAACTCTGGTGGTGCAATCTGGAAACTGACAGCTGTATCGTAAAGTTGGACATTTTTGAGGTTATAAGTACTCAGAACATTTTGACATACGAGCGCTATTTATATTATTTACAGTGAGTTGAAAAATTCATCTCGGCCCAAAAATGGAATTAAATCGTGAACATTTTCGTGCGATTATTTTTTACAACTTTCGACGTGGATTAACTCAGCAACAGTGCATAGATGAACTTAATTTAATTTTTGGTGATGAAGCTCCATCAAGGACCAGTGTTTATCGATGGTATGGTGAATTCAATCGTGGTCGTAGTTCACTCCAAGACGAATTTCGTGAAGGTCGTCCAAAATCAGTTGTTGTTCCGAAAACCATTGATGCTGTGCGCGAGCTGACAAGATCGTCATGTGACCTATCGTGAGATTGAGACAACTTTAGGCATTAGTGGGACCAGCATACATTCAATAATGCATGAACATTTGACTGTAAAAAAATTTATTCGCGTTGGATCCCACACAATTTGTCAACTGCTCAAAAAAAGACTCGTGTCGATTGAATTTTTCAACTCACTGTAAATAATATAAATAGCGCTCGTATGTCAAAATGTTCTGACCTCAAAACCTCAAAAATGTCAAACTTTACGACTTTACAGCTGTCAGTTTCCAGATTGCACCACCAGAGTTGCCAAATCCCGAAACATAAAAGGCAACCCTCGTAAATGTGCAAATTTAAGGTATCATGGCACGTTAGAAAGGGGAATTTTTAATGATTTACAAAATTATTTATTTTTCAGCTCCTTTATTATCAATCTTTTTGAAAATTTTTTTACAATATATTGAAGGTTTAAGGAACACAAACAAAATTTTCTTTTTTGTTTTTTTGAAGTCGCGTAGAAAAACAAAACATCCTCCATTACGGACACTTAATCTCCAGATTTTGGACCACCGGTGATCCGCGCCGCCAGATAAGAGCAGTGCCCGCGGACCACCAGCGGTCCACGCCGGGTAGAACGTGTTAAACGCGACGAGCACCTAATAATATGATTATTGCTGTTTCATTCTAACACCCGAGTTTTGAATTGAATATTTGAATATTCGCATATTGCTGTTTCATACGATCATACGTGTTGTATTCAGTGTTGCCAATTCATTGTCTATCTGAGTTTCTCCTGCAGTGTTGAATTTTTGCAAACTTATGGGCAAAAAGGGTAAAATTTTTATTAAAATTAAAGGTTTCATGTTGCACACTACAATAGTAGACTAGACAAACAGACTTATAGAATGGCAGGATCTGGATTGGTTAATCGACTCAAGGCTAAACAAATTAGTTAAAAATGCATTACGTACTGTTTATGTCGGCGGAGCGGGGTAAATAAAATGTACGGTTGGTTCGGTTTCGTGGTGTTTATTTGGAGACGTATGAATTACGAGTGACAAGAAGTACTACTGTGTACAAAGAATACCCGGAATTCGATTTCTTCGATTATCGTGGTGTTGTGCATTATGAGTTCCTTCCGCCGGGCCAAACTGTCAACAAGGAATATTACTGAAGCTATTCGCAAAAAGAGGCCGGATTTATGGAGAGACAACTCTTGGTTTTTGCATCACGATAATGCACCATCTCACACGGCATTGGTTCTTCGTGAGCATTTCGCCAACTCATATCGTTCCACAGCCACCGTATTCGCCTGATTTAGCTCCTTGTGACTTCTGGCTATTCTCCAAACTCAAAAGACCACTTCGAGGACACCGTTTTGAATCGATTGAAGAGATTCAACGTGAATCGCCGCGCGCATTGAAGGCCATACCGGAAGGTGACTATTTGGCATGCTTCGAAGATTGGAAAGTCCGTTGGCATAAGTGCATTGCATCGGGGGGGGGGGACTACTTTGAAGGCGATGAAATTGATTTGGAAGAATAAATAAAGATTTTTTGAATTATAAACAAATTCCGGGTATTCTTTGTACACAGTAGTATGATAAACATTAAACGATACAAACGGCCGAAGCCGGGGAGCAGAAAATAGGGGGAAACATGAGTACAAAAGGAGAAGGAAAGGAAGGGATTAGAGGTGGGATCGACAGATCACTTGAGACAGCACTCATTTAGCCATCGCGGCCGCCATTGCATATTGCAATTAATTTATGCCGCGGGCCAGACGGGCGTGGACTCCGGGATGCAGCTTTTACGGGTGCGGGGGCCATCCATCGGCGCCTCGTCCTCGAGGAAGTGCTGCTGCAGCGGTTAGGGCGTAGTCACCGAACTGCAAATAGTAAAAGATGTCAGTTATTTGGACATAACAATATTGAAGCTGACATCATGGGTATGGGAAATCGTGGCTAAGCTGCGGGGTTTGCGTAAGCTACAGCCGAGGGAATATGAGAAAATACATATAAAAATTGGCCAAGTTGCAATTTACTTTTCCCAAGTGTGGGGGAAGTTTTGAAGTATATATACATCTTTTCGCAGGGCTCGAGAGAAGCAAGAGACCCGACCGATAATGTCGGTTTGCTATTCGAGAGGGTGATGGCAGTCAACCGCTCTTTGATCCGGAATTGGAACTGTGTGAGCATGGGAATTGCTGGAGCCGTTCCACCCGAGATTGAGATCTTATAGATCTTGGAGTTTATACCCGATCAGTCCGACGTCTGCGGGATTTGCAGCGCTTAGGGCAAGTCGCGATGGAACGACGACTGACCTCTTCTCGGACCCGGGATAGAGGAAGTGCAATGAGGAATCGCAAGGGATTGCAATTTCCGTCAGTTGTTGAGGGTGTGGAACGAGTGGCGTGAAGCCAACGCTCCTTTTTCTCTATCTCATTAGAGGCGAAAGCCATCCTGCGGGATTGAAACGGTTGGCAACAACGGAGGGAATTTGCCGGTTTGGGAATGAGTTTGCAGGAGTGGTGGGTTCAGAGTGATTTTCCATTATTTCCTGGGGTGGAAACCCCACGGGATTGAGGGCGGCAATCACTTGTGAAAGGGCTTTCTTTAGGGCGGGAAGGTTATTTCGAAGGGCGGGACCAGTATGCATATGGCTATTGTGTGCCTCTGTCGCACGTGGCAAATGCGAAGAAGGGGGTACTGGACCGCTTAATACCCAACCGAATACTGTATGCTGAGCAAGTAAGCTGCCACATACATTCCGGTGGATACCTTCAAGCATGATCTGCGGGATGATATCACTGCCAATCACTATATCAATCTGCGTTGTCTCGAAGGGGTTTGGATCAGCGAGTTCTAGCATAGCGAAATCTTTCCTATTAGGGGGGCTTATATGAGAAGGTGGGAGCAATTTCGTAAGCTCTTGGAGCACGATTGCTTGCACGGGGAGTTTCGTGCTCATTTGGGGGACTGCCAATGTCAAGAAGCATGTATGATTGGCATTTTGCACAATCTGACCGCCCATGCCCGAGATTTGGAAGGGGGATTTCTCGATTGGCAGTTTGAGGCGTTTCTGGACCTTCGAAGAAATGAAGGTACGCTGAGAGGCTTGGTCGATCAACGCTCGAACTTTGAACAACTTTCCTGCGGGCTCAATAGACACCAGTACCGTAGGCGGAAGGGATTGGGTGCCATTATTGGAGTGTAAGGCTTGTACTTGGGACGTACTTTGCCTGGAAGATGTGCGGGGTTGCGCATCCGAAAGGGGGGAATGAGTTGCGGAGTTTTTGTGCGTTCGTTTTGGAGCTGTTGCGACCTGTGGTCGGGTCGAATGTGACCGATTGGGAGATTGAGGTTGCGCACTGCTTTTGGTGAAAGTGTTGGTGAAGTGGTTACCTCTGTCTGACAGGGACTTTATTTACAAATTTACACTTGTTTGTCTTTACACTACTACTATTGCATGTTTCCCCTTTGCTTTCTCGAATCAGACTCGTCCCCTGCGTTGTATGCGGCTGCCTTTTATACTTGTCTGATTACCGCGCCGATTGTTCTCGCATATTGCAGTTGCCTAAAAGTATGCCCGTAAAAGCATTCACGCATAGCACAGCGACAGAGTGCCTCATCGTTACAATATATATTAAAAAAACTTAACACTTTTGTGTAATAAGTGTTCTCGAAAACGGTTCATTCTTTCGGCAAATTTTTGTTTGTGTGTGATAGTAGATGTCAATACGATGGTTTATAGCTATATAACATGTTTGCACGACAGGTGGGCGTGGCACCCTCCATACAACCTAAAGTTTTAATATGGAATATCTTCAGAATTATAAGTCGGACAGCATTGAAATTTGGTATGATATAGTCCCATAGAACTGTCATTCCACCGGTAGTATTGTATGGACGTTGGACAAGCGGGCGTGGCATTGCCCATGGTAGGTTGGGTAGGTTGTAGTGGCTGCCTCTGTATGAGACACACTTAGGCCTCTATATGGGCCCATTGTGATACCACAAATTGTACCCGTTTGAAATGTATATGCAGCAATGTTTTTTCAACATGTATTACAACACACATTTCAAACGGATAGGAGAAGGGAGGGAGGGGAGCAACATTTTAACGCCGAATTCGAACGGGGGTTATTTTGCAATTTTCCTTTCATACTTGGAGGTTTGCCATTGCCTACCAAGAGCGCACTTGTGCGATTCTTGTAATTCTCATCTGCTTGATGTGGATAGCGATAGAAGTAGACGAGTTTTTCACCAGCCCGAGCTAGGATTCGAACCTAGGGCCTCGGTATAGGAAGCCAGCGCGCTACCCGCTGGACTATCGAGGCTGGCAGCTAGGCTTCCCAACCGTCCTGCTTTGAGGAGGACAGTCCTCCTTGAACAGAAAATGTCCTCCGTCCTCCTAAAAGGTCAAAAGGTCCTCCTCAAGCTCAAATTAAATTTCAATTTTTTTTATTTTTTTTATTCAAGTGTGGCAACTTAATCAATTAATGAGGAAAATTTTTCCAATTTGTGTCCAATATTTCGATGCTGCTTTAGGCATTCAAAATAAAATTATAAATGAATTGAAAATCCGGATGAGTCAGCTGCTGGAATGTTCAACATGATTAAGGCCGCATTGGAAAAACTAGACTTAAAAATAAAAAATGTTGTGTGTCTGCTGATAATACGAATGCAAACTTTGGTAAAAATAAGTCCCTTTTCGTTAACCCATTTCCTTCCTCTGTTGCGTATACGCAACGTTACTATTTAAAAAATTCGTATGTGCAGTGTGTGTGAGGTATTGCGATAAATTTTTTGTTCGGTAGGTATATCCTTAGGCTTTCTTCTCCTCCATATCTCAACCACCTACAAAACACACACTGGCACACACACTTGTATATGTAGACACATGTTTTTCAGACAAATTTTGAATCGCACACTAAAAATTGTCAAACGCGACTGTAATCAATACAGTCGCGTTTTGTTTTATTTTTTAAAGTGGCTAAAAAGTTAAAATTTACTTGTGCTTTTAGGTTTTCTCTTTTTACAATTGCATTTTCCAAAAACATGGTAAAATATTGAAGGAATGTGATGTCCTCCTGAAACAAAGTAGTTCCCATATAAAATCCTCCTCAAGCCAAATTTTGTCCTCCCTAAACCGTTTTAATAGTTAGGAAGCCTACCGGCAGCACTGCCCATACAACCCAAATTTTTAATGTGGAATAGCTTCGGAATTATAAATCGGACAGCATTGAAATTTGGTGTACCGTCGTTTCATAGATGTCATTTTACTGGTGAAACATGAAATTTGAACTGTAGGTACATCTTGAAGAATGAACATCTGCTAAGACGGGAATTTTTTGAAATTCGGGGTCTAAAGCGGCAAAACATGTGTTAAGTTGTTGTATGAAGAAACGTGATTTAATAGACATATTGACTTCGAACTTCCTGAAAATACTCTAGATTAAGGTTTGTTTACGGGAAGACTCCGAAAAAAACATGAACCTATTGAACAAGAACATAATTGGCCTATTGACTTTAAAAATTGTAAAAAAAAAATTAAATACAAAAAATTAGACACGTGTTTCTCATTATTTCCAAAATCGAAATCTAACTGGATCAACGAGGGGTTAAAAGTATGTATGGAGAAACAAATTTGTTTGAGCCTTTTGACTTCAAACTTGGTGAAAGTACTTCAAATGTAAAATAACTCGACATGTGTTTTTCATTTTTCCGAATATTAAAATCGGACGGGGTCAACGACGGGTTAAAAGTTTGTATGGAGAAACTGCAAAAAACGTGAATTAATGGGCCCACTGACTTCAAACTTAATGAAAGTACTCTTAGTGAAAAACAATTTTACACGTGTTTTTCACTTTTTTTAAAATCAAAATCTAAAGGGGTCAAGAGTTTGTATGGAGAAACAAGCTTTATTGACTTCAGAGTTAGTAAATGCACTTCAATCGGGAAATAATAAAAACGTGCTTTTAATTTTTTTGAAAATCGAAATCTACCGTGGTAAACCAAGGGTTAAGAATTTGTTTAGAGTAAATGTTAAAACACATGATTTAATGGGCCTTTTGACTTAAAAATTTTTGGAAGCACTTGAAATCAAAGATAATTAGACACATGGTTTTTTAATCAAAATCTGACGGAGTCAATAATGGGTTAAGAATTAAGAGAGCTTGCGTGCAAAGCCGAGGGCCCAACTGGTAAAATAATAAAAATTTGTTTATATTTTTTTCTACCACAATGTTTCATCTCTTCCTGCCTCTCTTTTTCTACTTCGCACTTTTTATCTTCTTCTTTGTTACTTTTCGCTTATACAATTCGCTTTTCCATTGTCCTTTTGCTGCCTTTTGAACCTTCTTCACCAGGATTGCCGTTGTGCGACTTTAGTTGCATTTTGCAACCTTTTTGATGCTCTGATACTTTTTGTGGGACTTTTTCAAACTTGTGAGTCCATGGTATCAGCTCTAAATTTGCTAGATACCGAAATAGAAGACTGGATGCCAAGTAATGAACTTGTGCGAAAATAAGGGGACGAAGTTACAAAAGAATAAAATTTATGATTAATATGTTTAAGTGTATACAAACACATTATTAAAAATAAATGTAAATTTAATACACAAAGGTGTATATGACCACATTTTTAATTAATTATTTTTAAGCTATTTATATCGTTTGAATTGTTAATTCCTTTTTGTTTTGTTAGTTGTGTTTTGGTTTAGTAAAAAAGTGTGCCACTTTTATTTGAAAAACTACCTTTGTGCGATTTTTTCAAAATTCTCAACGGTAACCCTGTTCTTCACCCGTAAGTTGCGTTGATTTTCTCACTCTCTAGCTCAATCCTTTCATAACACTACTCTCTCTCTCTCTTTCTTCTCACTATTTCTCTCTGTATATATTTTACACTCCCGGTCTTCTTCCAGCTGTTTAGCTAAAACCAGCGTTGCCGTTTTTGGTTATTTTTAACCACAAATGGTTATTTTTATTTTTGAAAATGGGTTTTGGTTATTTGGTGATTTTTGATCCCATTTGGTTATTTTTTATAATATTGCACACTGATACAAACTGTATCTTTTAGAATGTTGCACATTGATACAACATGTATCATAAATATCAACGAGCACAATATTATTGGGAGTGGCAATAATATTGATAATGATTGATAGAGGCAACTCATAGCCATTGCTGTTTCAGTAAAGTAAACAGCATTGTTTAAATCGATAACTATGTTTTTAAAGAGCCGACAACACGTTCGCGGTCGTTCGCAACTAATTAAAAAGAATATCGCCTGTCTATTTTTGCAGCTCACTGAAAATTTTACTGTGCGTGAACGTGTTAATTATTTATTTTATGTCACACATACATACATACACTGCGGGACACTTGATTACCCTCACTTTACTTTGTTAGCTAAGATTTTTGTTATGAAGTCAAAAACTTTTTTTTTATTTATTTATTTATTTAAATTTATTTAAATTCATCAATTAGAGTACAACTCAAATAGATTACTAAAAGCTAGGGTATATATATTATGTACATAAATATGTTAATTACAATTAATCGCAACTCAAAAAGTGTGACAGCAGAATTAGTTTAGACTTAAAACTCTCTCTAGAATTACAAAATATATCTAAATTTTTACAAAATTGGTTTGTCTGCCTTAGGCAGCGTGTAAGCGGTTCGTTAAGACTAAAGTTAGTCTTATGACAAGGTAGGTAGAACATGTTGTTAAATCTGAGGCCACGTGCGGGACAATTGAAAAGTATTAACTCAAGCAAGAAGTGGCATTTGATATGGCTAGTGACTATGTCTCTAATAAACATTACCGAGGAAATTTTTCTTCGCATTTCTAATGTCGGCAAAGCTAGCAAAAGGCATCTACTTTTATATTCAGGCATAATAATTTTCCAACGGAGAGAGTGAATGGCATATCTAGTGAAGCGTTTCTGAATCTTCTCGATCCTTAACGAATAACCCGAATAGAATGGATCCCAAATGATGCTGCAATATTCTAGGTTCGATCTTACGAATGCAAAATACAAACTCTTGAGAGTAAAAACATCCTGGAACTCATTTGAATTTCTCATTACAAAGCCGAGCATGGACCTAGATTTGGTAATCATAAAGTCTATATGTTTAGAAAAGGACATTTTCGAGGAGAAGATGACTCCCAAATCCTTCTTTTCGTAAATTTTTGTGAGGATAACAGTGCCTATCTTGTAATGGAAATTAATCGCGACTTTACGTCTACTGAAAGACAGACACTGGCATTTACCAACATTAAGTGGCAAAGAGTTAGCATCACACCAAGAATGCAGTTTTGATAAGTCCTCTTGAAGGTTAATGCAGTCAGATACGTTCTCTATGCGACTATATATTTTAATGTCAACATTTTCTGGATACGCAGTTGCATGTGTTCCTGTTTTTGAACTGCAAAAATTTTATGCAAAATTAGCCACCACATTTTTGCCCTTTTAAGCCTATTTCAAGTGGGACACTTGATTACCCTCATTGCAGTTTTAGATCTGTAACAAGTGTTAGAAGGTAGGATTAGTGTAAATCGGTTTGAAAAACTGAATTGAAAGTATACGGTATATAATTTTTGCGAAATTTACAAACGGCAGAAGCAATGGTTCGCGGTAAAACCTTAACAGAATTGGAGAAGGGACGCTTTTCGGCGTACAAGGAGGAAAACATAAGTAACCGCCAAATCGCTCGCAAAATCGATCGCGATCCGTTGGTAGTAAACCATTTTCTTAAAACACCCACAACTTATGGCAAAAACCGCAAAAGGTCGCACCGCAACAGCAACTTCTCTTAGAGAGAGAAGAACAATTCTTCGTTAAGCGTCCAATTCCTCTGCGTTATGCGGGTCACATACGAGGTCTAACCGGGACGACAGCCAGTGTCGGCACTGTCCGCAGAGGAATTAAGCAGTGTCCTTACATCAAACGCAAAAGGCTGCAAAAAAAAACACGTTTACTGCAACGTCACAAAACGGTACGCTTAGAGTTCGCGCGAGCTCATCTCAGTTGGCAGCAGGAGTGGAAGTCAGTCGTCTTTTCCGATGAAAAGAAATTTAATTTGGACGGACCCAATGGCTTCCAACACTATTTTCGCGATCTAAGAAAATCTGAACGATTTCTGTCGCGGCGTCATTCAGCAGCATTCTCAGTTATGTTGTGGGCAGCAATCTCGGCTCAAGGCGCTCTTAATTGAACTATATTGGAAGGGCGCCAAAGTTCACAGAATTACTACTGTGTCCAAAAAATAAGGTGACATTGTATTTATTTTGAAAATTCTTTATTTATTCTTCCAAATCAATTTCATCCCCTTCAAAGTAATCCCCTCCCGATGCAATGCACTTATGCCAACGGATTTTCCAATCTTCGAAACACTGATTGTAGTCACTTTCCGGGATGGCCTTCAGTTCCGTCTTCGCTGCGGCTTGAATCTCCTCTATCGTATCAAAACGGTGTCCCCGGAGCGGTCTTTTGAGCTTGCTGAACAGCCAGAAGTCGCACGACGCCAGATCGAAAACGGAACGATATGGGTTGAGTTTTTGGCGAAATGATCACGAATTACGAGTGCAGTATGGGATGGTGCATTATCGTAGTGTAAAAACCAAGAATTGTCTTTCCACAATTCCGGCCTTTTTAGGCGGATAGCGTTACGCAAACGACGTTCAAACGTTCAAATAATACTCCTTGTTGACTGTTTGGCCCGGCGGAAGGAATTCATAATGCACAACACCACGATAATCGATAATTCAAATGTCACCTTATTTTTTGGACACAGTAGTATATGGCAATGTCGGAAATTGAATTTGTGAACTTTGACGAAATATTCGCGGGGGAACGCTGGATTTTCCAGCATGATAACGCTGCCATTCACACCGCAAGTCGCGTGAAGTATTGGTTTGAAGGGAAAAAAGATAATGAAATAGATTGGCCTACATTCTCTTCCGACCTAAACATAATCGAAAATATTTGGGGATGGTTGATACGTAAATTTATGCAGATGGCAGGCAATTTAACAAAAAAAGCACACTTATAGAAGCAATTGAAAATGCATTTTCCCAAATCCCTGAAAATTATCTTACATCGGTGTACAACTCTTCGCTTACTCGACTTTTTGAGGTTATACGCAATAATGGTGGCCATACAAAATATTAGTAATAAAAAATTAATGAATGTAATAAAGACTAACCTTTTTTTTCTTTGTTTTCTATAAGTGAGGGTAATCAAGTGTCCCACTTGAAATAGGCTTAAAAGGGCAAAAATGTGGTTCATCCTAATTTTGCATACAATTTTGGCAGTTCAAAAACAGGAACACATGTAACTAAGTATCCAGAAAATTTTGACATTAAAAAAAGTTTTTGACTTCATAACAAAAATCTTAGCTAGCAAAGTGACGTGAGGGTAATCAAGTGTCCCGCCGTGTATGTGTCAAAAGCCTTTTAAATGTTCCTTAAATCTTGAAATTTATGTATGAGTTATTTATTTTGTTTATGTGGAATAAACATTTTGGTTTTTTTTGTTACACTTTGGATGTTTTTATTTTTGTTCCTGGTTTAAAAATTTTTTTTCTTGTGGCAACGCTGCCTGAAACATATTCAACTTGGCTAGTCGTCTTGGTGTGGTCAACACTTCTCTCCTCGCTTCTTTCTTCATTGCAGAAAAACGCGTATCTTTAAAAACTGCACAAGTTGTTGAGACTTCGCAGCAGCTCAGCAAAATCTCTCCAAATGATTATTTCAGATGGGTGGCGCCACGAAAATCTTAGTACTAGAGCTAGAAAAACATCGGTGTTTGCCCACATCGATGTTTCGATGTTTTTGGGAAACGAACATCGATGTATCGACCTTTTTCCAATGGAGACTTTTTTGAAATATAATAAAACTTAAAATGTATTTAACAGTTTTAGCCAGGGACTTAACTATTATAAGTTTTATAAGAAAATAATTGCAATGTAGGGCAGGGGCGTAGCCAAGGAGGGGTGGGGGGGTTTAGGGTGTCAGAACCGCCCCCATAGCCTATAATTTGTCAACATTTTCAATCACTATGCATCGTATGTACGTTCCCACATTAGCAAAAAGGTCTTTTCATCTTTAAATATTTAAATATACAGTACATTCCGTTTAGCTGCCTATTCGCTTAGGTGCATTTTCTGCTTAGCTGCATTATTTGGCCAAAATACTACTTTGTAAACCGAATTTTCTTTGAAAATTTCACATTTAGCTGCATTTCACTTAGCTGCACTATTCCGTTTAACAGCCCTGTTTTTGAGCAAGTTTTCTTTGATTTGTATGAAAAATACTTCGTTTAGCAGCACTTGAAAATTTCGAAAAGTTTTTTTGGAAAATAGTATCGAAACAAATTTCCACATTTTCGAAATGGAGGCAATGGTTGTGAAATTGTCAAAAAAGAAATATTCGCAGGGTAAAATTACCGATTATTTTACATAAAAGCATATCAGTAAGAATATGTATTGTTACGAATGCTAGTTCTAGTGGGCTAGTACGTATCTCTGGATTGCGTAATTTGAAAATAAAACACTTTAATTATCCAAACGCAGTCAATAAAAACCAACGATCACTTTATTACACAAATTTTACACTTTACTATCTGTACACTTAACTATTTACTCCGTGTGGCACCTTCACTTGTCTAAACCAAGACTGACTCGCTGCGCCGTACCCGGCTGCCTTTTATACCTGTCCGGTTATCGCGCAGATCGTTCTCGCACATTCCAGAGTGGACTAAAGGTTTCCATGATGATCGCGAGCCATCATTGCCAGGTTGGACTAAAAGTTTCCATCATTGCCAGGTTGGACTAAAAGTTTCCATCATTGCCAGGTTGGACTAAAAGTTTCCCTTATTATCGCGGCCGTCGTTGCCAGATTGAATTATAGCACGGCGCGTAGCGCCAGGGTTGCTTTGCACAGCGTCAGACTGTCTTATCGTTACAGTATATAAATATTTTCATTATATACAGTGCATACATACATATTAGGTATGCATAAGCATCTATAAGATAGCGGTTAATTTGCTAATACAAATTTGTTCAGTCTTACACTAGTGTAATCTTTTCAAGAATTCAATAGATTCGTTCATGCAAAATTTTGATATATATAATATATCAATATTGATATAATATATATATATATAATATATATTTTGATATTTTTATATAGGTGCGCCAAGGATCTACTTTAAAAAAAATTTTGCTGTTTCCAAAAACTTTTCTAGATATTCCGCTTAGCTGCATTTTTCGCTTAAGTGCCCCAAATCATGTGCATCGAAGGTGAATGCAGCTAAACGGAATGTACTGTATTAACAAAACTCTTTTTTTTACCGAAACTAATTTGTTTTTGAAGTGAAACTTCTTTACGCACGCTTGACTTGGGGAGTAAGCTGGCGAACGCGTTACGAAAAGTGTGATCGGGCGAGGCGAACGGGAGTTGAGTGGTTTACGCACGCTTGACTTGGGGAGTAAGCTGGCGAACGCGTTACGAAAAGTGTGATCTGGCGAGACGAACGGGAGTTGAGTGGTTTACGCACGCTTGAATTGGGGAGTAAGCTGGCGAACGCGTGACGCAAGCGTTGCGAAAAGTGTGATCGGGCGAGGCGAACGGGAGTTGAGTGGTTTACGCACGCTTGACTTGGGGAGTAAGCTGGCGAACGCCTGACGTAAGCGTTACGAAAAGTGTGATCGGGCGAGGCGAACGGGAGTTGAGTGGGGGATATAAGCAAGAGACTGAAATATATACATATTTCATTTACTAGCTATAAGAGAAAGAGAGAAAGAAAATGTGCGCGCGCACTGCTCTCTCTTGCTCCTACACTGTGATACAGACAATAGGCCTGCAGTGTGCTTAGATATACGGAACGTATTTGGCTATGAGAGGAAGAGAGAAAGAACGCACACATATATATATATACATACAGATGGAGCGAAAGAAGTTTCACTTTCGTCGTGTGGTCATAAGCACACTCGTTTTTTAATAGTCACGTTTAGGCTTAATGCAGCGATTTGCATGTTCTAAAAACATGTCTGAAGAGTAGTTTAGTTCGTCGACCGGAATGTCTTTCAGGATGTCGGTACAAGCCTTTTGGATGGTTTCTACGTTCTCAAAACGCTTTTTTTCATCGGCAAATGCATTTTTCGAAATCGTGAAAGTCGCACGGTGCCACATCATGTGAAAACAAAAAAAAAACAGTCAAAACAAGTGTCAATAGATGGGAAGGCATCCCTCGATAGCCAAATGTTCAGTTAAAATTCAATAAATTTATGCTATTGAGATGCTTAACCTTCGCCTTACTAAAGATGATCCCAGGCACTTCCGCCGCTATTTTGAGTAAAACTCACAATAAATATATAATAATTTATAAATTTTTTTCATACTTCAGTATTTAGTATCTTCCTCTGGCGATAGTTCGTATTTCGAAAAAAGGCCTAACTTTAATGATTTATTTTGAGACTATGGAAAATATTAGGTTTCTTTCCAGAGGGTTTATTGAACACATAATGAGGTACGCAGGATCACCCAGGTACATTTCTATAAAAAATGACAAAATTCAAGTTTAAACATGAACAAAATTTAAAAAATTTTTTTTTTCATGTTATTGAAAATTACCTTAAAATTTGTGCAGATATTAAACATGAATATTAAAAAGATCACCCGGGGTGGTATAAGTAAAGCGAAGGTTAAATCCAATTTCAAGAATTTCAATGAAGATTTTGGCTTAACTTTTATGAATTACCGCCCAGTTTTGATCTACGGTGATCACGGATTCAGTTGGCTAACACTTTGGTCATCATTTATGTTCTGACAATCGTTTTTAAATCGCTTTTACCACTTATGAACTCCACCACGGTATAAACAAAAATCACCATAAACTTGGTCCATCAATTTAAATGCTTCTGTTAAAGTTTAAACATTTTTAAAACAATAGTTAATATTGGATCTTTGTTCGATGCACATTTTTGTACGATGACACAAACATACTTCCACTTCAGATGCAATAACTTCGCTTTCAGTCCACCAAATTTCATGAAATTTTTACTAAAAATCAGGGAAAAAATTTAGTTTTTAATGCATTAAGTCACATAAGCCACAAAAAAATGCCCTATTTGGAAAGTGCACTTTACTTTAAAAAAAAACATGTAAACATGTAATACTAAACTGGCAAACAAATTTTTTAACCCCCCCATGACCAAGTTCTGGCTACGCCCCTGATGTAGGGTCAGTTGGGGGAAATGTAAGCACTTTTTGCTTTTTTTACGCAAGTACTTTAAAAAACTGAAAAAAGACATTTTAGGACACCCTTTCTACTTTTGATAATTAACATTATTTTTAAAAAACATCAGGTATTGCACCGGTGATCAGTAACTCGCTCTTTAAAACCCTTGTTCAATACCCGCACCATTCTTTCTGTTCATTGGCTTATTAAATAAATAAAATAAATAAATAAATGGTAGGTTAGTACCTAGTTTCATTTCTGTGCGACTTAGAGTTCAGCGGAATATTTGGGCCACAAATGATGTGCCACGCCCCTTGTCCAACGCCCCCCTTAAATCTTACCAGCAGAATAACCAGAGACTTAACTATTTATTATAAGTTTTATAAGAAAATAATTGCAATGTACCTATTAAAATGTAACATAAATTTTTTTGTTGGTTATAATTATTATTTGCGACAGTTAATTTTTACATTGCACAATAACTGTTATGAGAAATAAATATTTTTTTCGTTCTCGATAATTATTATTTTGGGATTTTTTGTTTTTTCGTTGCTTTATAACTTTTATTTTTGACTTTTTTATTTTATATTTTTATATTTTTTTTATTTACGTTGCCGATAACTATTATTTCAAAGAAAATTTTTTTACGTTGCTTCATAACTTTTATAAACGAATTTTTTTTTTTGTTTACGTTGCCTTACCACATTTTGAGTATGAATTGATTTTCAATTGTTTAGTTGTTGGTGGAAATTGGTTTTCTGCAGTTAATTTGCGTTTGTCAATTTGAAATAATTAAAAATCAATTCAAACCCAAAATATGGTAATTCAACGTAAAAAAAAAATTTTTTTTTAAATAGTTGTCGGTAACGTAAATTTAAAAAAAATCATAAATAAAAGTTATGAAGCAACGTAAGAAAAAATTTCTCAAAATAATAGTTATCGGTAACGTAAATTAAAACAAGTCATAAATAAAAGTTATGAAGCAACGTACAAAAAGCAAATCCCAAAATAGTAATTATCGACAACGAAAAATATACTTGTTACTTATAAGAGTTATTATGCAACTCAAAATATTTATTACATGATAATAGTTATAGGCGACGTAAAAATTTCTTATTGGGAAAAATTATTACAAAGCAATAATTATAGAAATTTCTTAAATTTGGGCAATTTTTTTATTTCCAAAAATATGGCGGTAGGCGGTCTTCTGCCTACCTTATGGCTACCGCTGGCGGTTGGATATCCGACGGCAAGCGGTGGCTAGAGGGCTGGCAGAATGTGACTAGACCTCCTCGTGGTGGCCGCTGGAAACAGCCACCCGGGTGTGGTCATGTCTCCTCCCGGGTGGCTGGCTAACTAGTCACGATTTCCCCTCCATTTCTCCCACCTGCTATTATCCTCTCTTACCAACATCCTTACCCCCCCCCCCCCCCAATCCAGAGTGTCATGTGATCCGTGCCCATTGGATGGTTTGCAGCCAGGGGTATCCGGCTGTATTCTAACGGAGCCTATCCGATACCGGTCTGCCTCGGATAGTATGAAGGACTTACCATGATACGGGGCTCTGTCATGGCTGACCTTTGCCTTTCCCCTATATCACCAAGGCCACCGAAACGCCTCGTCGGAGTAGGTGGCCGACGAACCAGATGATGATGAGCACCTTAAAACTCGCCTCGGATGGGAAGGACGGAGGACAGACCGACGTCAATACTCAGCGTGACGCTGAAAACCAGACCAAGGGCGGTTGGAGAGACCAACCATCTCAAGGTCACATGGACAGTGATTGTTCACAATCAAGCCTGAACACGGTGTCCACTTTGGTAGCCGAGGGGGCCATATCGGGCGGACTACCGTCGCTGTTGGAAGCTACCGAAGCAGTCTCACTTAAGAGAAAGCGGTTGACGACTTCTCAAAAGAAGAGGAAGTTGATGGCGGAAGTTGATGGCGGATGGTAAGCCGTACGATGTTGCTCTGAAGGTGGTCCTCGAGGACAACACAGAACCAAAGACGGACGGCAGCAGTAGCAAAAAGGAAGCGGCACAACCCGCTCCCAAAAGGATGAAGGTAGGTCCATCCTACGCCGAATCTGCTGCTGCAATCAAAGTAGGTATTCTTCCAGAGGAATATCCGACCGTCCATCTCGATCTGGAGGGGCAGAAAGATGTCGAGAGGGCCATCAAGGAGGAACTGCATAAGCTCCCCGTTGATCGTCCTCAAATCCGCTTTCTAGGCTGCTCCTTCAAACCGGGATGGATCACCGTGAACTGTGCCGATGAGGCGTCGAAGAACTGGCTTAAGGAGGTGATGCCAAAAATTCAACCAGGGAACAAAAAACTGAGGCTGGTGGAGAGAACTGATATTCCCAAACCCAACATTGCCTCGGCCTTCTTTCCTGGTTGCTCCCTCCCGGCCGATGAAATACTTCGAATGCTTCGAATGAAGAACCGCTCATTACCCACGGGCAACTGGAAAGTAATGAACGGAACTGTTACGGCACAAGGATCGGCGCTAACGCTGGCCGTTGATGATGTGTCGACCCACTTGGTCGCTGAGCTGAGCGACCTCCCTTTCTTTGAGCTGGGAAGGATTCAGTTCCAGGTGCGGCGTGAGCAAAGGACAAAACCATCAACGACCAGTGAAGGCGGGACGACGACGAACAGGACTCCCCAAATCAGGGTGGATGACGAAAGACCGTCCACAAGCCGACAAGCAGCCCTAGTGGTACGGACAGACCGGACCGCGAAAAGGACTGAAACCCGAAATGGCGACAAAACGCCAACACCGGTGAGACCTGTAAAGCATGCCCCAACTAAACCCGCCCGGAAGACTTGTCTGGAAAGGATAATCCGTCCAGGCAACTGAGCCTTTTGGATAAGTCTGCAAAAACCCCGAGCAGCAATGAACGGGTGCAGACAAGGGGCAAGCGTGCAGGTACTCATACCAAAGGCCCCCATGAATAATATGGAGATTGTCCAGATCAATCTCCATAGGGCACAGGCAGCGTCAGCTGTCTTGGCTAGGACCATCAACACCTACAGTCCTAGCATAGCCTTGGTGCAGGAACCGTGGACCAGCACCAACAATGAGATCCTGGGCCTCTCACAGTCAGGTAATGTACTGTGGTGTCAGTCTACTGATAGGACTAGAACTTGTATTGTGTTTAATGGCACTTCTTTCTTCCCGTTGACAGATTTTGTTACGCCAGATCTGTGCGCGGCCAAGATCAATTGCAACTCCAGAGAACTGATCATAGCGTCAGCATACTTCCCTGGAGATGTACCCAAATGTCCCACGACGATAGCAGAACAGCTTGTTGCTTATGCTAGGGACAATCATCTGGAGCTGGTCCTAGGGTGTGACGCGAACGCCCATCACACTATCTGAGGAAGCACGGACACCAACGCTAGAGGTGAGTCATTATTCGACTATATACTCTCACTAGACTTAAGTATATGCAATGTCGGAGATAGTCCGATGTTCATAACTAGAACTAGGGAAGAGGTACTAGACCTTACCCTAACTACTTTTCTATCGAAATCATTTGTCAGCATCTGGCGATTATCCGAAGAGCCCTCTTGTTCTGACCATAGACATATAAGGTTTAGGTTAGGTGACAAGTCACTGACTGCCGTGTCTTCAGGCCAAAAAGACAGACTGACTGGGACAGCTATTGTCACCAGTTAAGGCACGACATCACTACACAACTTGGAAACAGAGTTGACACAATAGATAGGCTGGAAGAGGCATCCAGGAAACTGCAGGAAGCCGTAGTGAACGCCTGTGAAGAAAACTGTCCTTTAAAAACTAAAGCTTTTAAAAGACAGACACCTTGGTGGGGCAGTCATCTTAGCTTGCTAAGGAAGGGAGTACGGAAACTATTAAATAGGGCCAAGCGGAATAACGACTGGCAGACCTACTCCGATGCTCTCACCAAATACCATAAGGAAATTAAGAAAGCCAAAAGGGAATCTTTTAGACGCTTCTGCGAGGACCTGAACGACGCGAACTCAGGCTGTAGGCTGCAACAGATTCTGTCAACCGATAAACCATGTTCGATTGGATCCTTGTCTAACGAACAGGGTGAACTCACAAATAGTGCGCAGGATACATTAGCCCTGCTCACTAAAGTCCACTTTCCGGGATCAGAAATAATAGACGACCCCGACCATAATAACCATAGCGGCTGGCAGTCACACTGCCCCAGTAGAGATGATTGGAGATTGGCCAATCTCATCTGCAAGCGCTCGATTGTAGAATGGGCGATAGGAACGTCTCCCCGTACAAGGCGGCGGGAAAGGATAAAATCTTCCTGGCGCTGTTACAAAGAGGACTAGACAGTCTGTTGCCCATCCTTTCGAAAGTATACACATGCAGTTTGGCTTTTGGCTACGTTCCGGAGGTGTGGAGAACAGTGAATGTTGTCTACCTTCCTAAAGCTGGAAAGTCGAACAAAAAGGATCCAAAGTCCTTCAGGCCTATAAGCCTGATGTCATTTGTACTTAATGGTATGGAAAAGGTAATAGAGAGATACCTCAGAGACGAAGTCCTTATCCGAAATCCTCTAAGTGCACACCAACATGCTTACCGAAAAGGCAGGTCTACGGAAACAGCCCTATCTGCCCTGGTCAGCAAAATCGAAAAATCCCTTGACGAGAAAGAAATCTGTTTAGTAGGTTTCCTAGACATAGAGGGGGCTTTCAACAACACCACCTATGAAGCTATAGGATCGGCTTTAGAGGTATTTCAAGTGCCAACTGCACTTATAAGATGGATCTCCATGATGCTCAAAAGCAGGCTAATAGAATCCGACTTAAATGGCATCAAGATCCTAGCCAGAACGGTCCGGGGCTGTCCCCAGGGGGGCGTACTATCTCCTCTACTCTGGTCCATGGTCATAAACGGATTAATCCGTATCGAGGCTATGACGTTATTGCCTATGCTGATGACCTAGTTATTGCGGTTAGAGGCAAAGACGGGCAGACCGTCTCTGATCTACTACAGGGTGCAATAAAAATTGTAGAGAACTGGTGCGCCTAGCAGAGTCTATCGGTAAACCCTGATAAGACAATCTTCGTACCGTTCACACTTAAAAGAAAATATGACCTGAGACCGATAAAGGTTTTTGGCAAAGATGTAGGCTTCGTGAAAGAAGCCAAATACCTTGGGGTAACTCTAGACAGTAAATTGAACTGGAAACCTCACATAAATCGCACTATTCAGAAGGCGGGCAACGCTCTCTGGACTTGTAAACGAATCTGTGGCAAAAACTGGGGAACTAACCCGATATGGCTTCAAACAATTTACACCCTAGTCATTCTCCCCATCATCACCTATGGGGCGATAGTATGGTGGAAAAAACCACAGAGAAAACGACTGCGAACAGGCTGGAACGGTTGCAAAGAGTAATTAACTCTTACATCACTGGCTGCCTACGCACAACGCCAACAGCTGCCCTCAATGTAATATTGGGAGTTTTGCCGTTGGACCTAACCGTACAAATGACTGCGGTCATTAGCACACATAGGCTGGTGCATAGTCGATTCATACTACAAGATCTACATGCAAGCGGTCACCGCTCCATTGTTAAGGAACGGAGGCGAGACGGAAGCTTTTGGTTGCCTCTTGACTCAATGCCTCCGCGACATATCTTTAACAGGAAATATAGGACAATTCAAAAATCAGTCTTACCTGTGATGACATTATCTGGTACACTGATGGATCCAAGACTGGAGAAGGCACAGGATCTGGGATATACAGTTCCAGTACCCAAATGTCAGTCAGCCTTGGTAGTTTAGCAAGCGTCTTCCAAGCGGAAGTCTGTGCTATTAATCAGTGTGCCAGAGAAATTCTGAACCTTCACCCTCATCGGAGAAGGATTATCATAATGTCAGACAGCCAGGCCGCAATAAGAGCCTTGCACGCGTCGACATTTACTTCTAAGTTGGTATGGAAGACACCTTATCTTCTCCAACAACTGTCAACAGGGAATCGGGTGATAATACACTGGATTCCAGCATATTGCGGCTATGATGGTAATGAGGATGCAGACAGATTGGCAAGGGAGGGAGCTGGAAAGCGACCATTTGGACCCGAACCGATCTTAGGTGTCAGCAAATACACTGTGCAAGTCCAAAATTTAGACATAGGGGGGACCTACTGGGTGAGTTTTCTATAGGTATACTGAGTTGAGATCCACCAGCCGTTTGGTAAGATTGGCTCTAGTTTATGAGAAATCCGACTTTGAAGTTTGGTATATTTCGTCAAATTTGTCGCTTAAGTAGGTCCTAAATCGTTCCGAATATCGCTTTACTGTCTTCGGCAAGTTTGTAGATATTTTAACGACCAACACATTTGCTTAAGGGGGGTTTCTACCTTGTGCGGTCAAAAAAATTGATTTTTTTTTCATGCATTTTTGGATTAATACATGATTGTAGAATACGCTCCCAAAATTTGAAGTTGAAATCTTTCGAATTACGGAAGCAATTTATCGAAACAGGTAGCGGTGTCGAGCGTGTGTGTACTGTGTTTATACTGAAGCAAAACTTTGAACGCGTTTTTCTCAAAACTAAATTTTTTGACCTTGCGGAAGTGATTTAGGCCACACGAGTTGAGCAATAGCTACGAAATTTTAAACAGTCATTTATCAAGGTCTTAGCTATGGCCCGAACTAGAATCTTCAAGAAATAATAATTTTTTTCATTAAAAATAAAAATTTGTATTGGAAAAAGTAGGTAAAAATTGAGTTTTTTAGTCAAAATCGCATTTATCCTTCATTTTTAATTTTTTTTTTAAACCATAGTTCCTGCCATAGACAAAAGGATACAGAATAAGAAAAAATTTCATTTTTGTGTTTCAAGTCATTTCAAACAGCGGCAGGACTTCCGCGAGTAAGGAAGGCGTGCCGCCATTGCTCGATGGCCCCTCCCCCCCTTTGCATATTTTATCTTGAAACTTTTTTTACTTGTACAATAAACATATACCTACATCTGAAAAAATTTTCCAGTGTTTATCTTAAAAACCTTCCCATCAAAAATTTTTCAAAAAAAACATGTTTTCTCGGCCGCACAAGGTAGAAACCCCCCTTAAGACACCAATCCAAAAAAAAATACATTTAAACTGTGTAATTGCGATATGTGCATTTTTGAGCGCAGCGCAACGTGGCGTATGAGTGTCATTTAATTATAATTAACACTCATATAATTGACACTCATACGCCACGTTGCGCTGCGCTCAAAAATGCACATATCGCAATTACACAGTTTAAATGTATTTTTTTTTATTGGTGTCTTAAGCAAATGTGTTGGTCGTTAAAATATCTACAAACTTGCCGAAGACAGTAAAGCGATATTCGGAACGATTTAGGACCTACTTAAGCGACAAATTTGACGAAAATTACCAAACTTCAAAGTCGGATTTCTCATAAACTAGAGCCAATCTTACCAAACGGCTGGTGGATCTCAACTCAATATACCTATAGAAAATTCACCCAGTAGGTCCCCCCATGTCTAAATTTTTGAGGGCAAATTTCACGCACAGTGATATCATTACAAAGGTTGTATTAAGCAAGAATACTTGATCAAAGCAAATGCAAGAAGATCAAAATCAATTGGTATGGAATGTACCAAAGCCTTTCTCCCGCTTGAGCAGACCGGAACTAAAACTCATGACAGGAGTAATCAGCGGACACTGTTTGCTAAACAAACATAAGACCCGTCTGAAACTAACAGACAGTAAAATATGTAGATTTTGCATGGAGGATGACGAGACTTCCATACACCTGATCACTGAATGCCCGGCCTTAGTCCATGCAAGAAAGCAGGCACTAGGCAAGGAACTATTACAGACTACTCATCTGTCTGAAATTGATCTCGCAAGAATCAAAATGTTCTTTGAGAAAATAGGAGGAAATAGTCTCTTCCAGTACTGAACTCGGGCAAGGCACAATAGTTCAAAATGAACGCAGTGCCATAGACAGCCAATGTCTGTGCCCCAACCAATCTAATCTAAGTCTCTGGATTTAGCAATTCATTTGCCACTTTATTAAAATAACCTATTAAAATAATTTAACAACAACAACAAAAGATAGTTAAACATATTAATGAACATTAATAACAAAATAAACATTTCTGTGCCACACAGTAGCAAAATCTTATTTGACTATGGTCGAGATCCATTCACTGCGGTTTATAAATACCAGCATGTCCAAATTAGTTTTGTAAGCTTAATAAATGTTATATGAATTTTTTTAGTTTTTTGTTAGCTTCTGGCGCTCCTTTTTATTGTAATGGGAAAGTAGAGAAAACATCGGAAAAACATCGATGTTTGAAATAGATTTGAAAACATCGATGTATCGATATTACATCGATGTTGGTTTCAGCACTACTTAGTACCGCACCCCACCTATCATAAAGCACCTCACATATTTTGCTAAGCGTTAACACTCACCTGCTGAGGTTTTAAGATTTATAAAACTTGTAACCTAATTGAAATATATCATCTGTTTATTAAAAAATGTAAGCAACTATAAACTTAACTTCTATTTGAAACTTAACTTTTGCAAACAAACTTTGAATCAGCGAACTTAAATTATGGAAGAAAGTCATTCAATTTATAGTGAACTGATTATTTTCAGTATATTGCCAAAGAATGAATTTCATGGCAGTTTAATTGTTAAAAGTTCATTATTTTGCCCTCTGCTATTCAGCGCCTGCTTAACCCTTTCGCTACAGGTTTTTACTGGGGAAAGTTAACATTTTTAATTCATCGATTTAGTCTTCAATAACATTCCATTATACTTTTTTTTAACTTTATTACCGAACCCTGGTTTTTAGAAAGTTGTTTTATGACAGTAACGATTTTGTTGTGGCTTTAATAACACCGTGCGACAGCATTTTGCACAGCGGAAAAAATCCATATGGGCGTGAAACTAGAGACCAAACATAGTAATACTGCTTGCTCAGTTTTTCATTTCTACATCCTTTGTCGTTTAAAAAGGACTTCAAAATTTTGAAGGAGATAAAAAATAAAAAAAATATAAAAAATACTTCACCTTGTTAGAATATGGCAATATGTATATCAAATGAAAGAGGAAAGGCTCAATAATTTAAATAAAATTGATTTTTTATCTATTTGTAAAAAAATTCTTTGAAAATTTTAATCCTTTATATCCTTGAAAATTTACATAGAATTTTCTTGAAAAGTATGTTAAAACCCAAAATCTCCTTGATCACGTGTAAAAATTTCACTATTCTCGCTTCATTGATTTCATAGTTACTAAAATGAGTAAAAATTGGGTAAATAAATAAAATATAATTTTTGTACTTCATTAGAATTGCAGCTTCCGCCTTTTTTTAATAACTTTCGAACCAATAAAGTTAGAATGTTCGTACTCTATCGTTTCGATGTTTGCCCGAGGGTTGTAAACTTGTTTTATCTGCTGCATTCAAGCTGTAAACCAGGGGTCGGCAAAATTGACAATGAGATGGTGTTAGTGAGCGCAGAGTAATTTTTCTACACTGTATAAAATTAAACCGAAAAGCGAATAAGAAACCAATCGCCAACACAAAAAAGCATACACACAAAAACTACAACAACAAAAGCATCTATTTTTTTTCATACATAAAATTTCTTGCAGCGTACACAAGACAAAAATCAACGCAGCCACTACACGTGTTGCTTCGTTGCTGTCTGAACAACGACTGGTTGAAAGAGCGTAAGAATGCGTGTGCTGAGCGTACTGCTCATATGAGTAAGCTCATGGTACAATAACAAGTATGCCAACCAAAGCCAATTAAACAATAAGATGTCTTACGGCCATACAACCGAATGGCATAGGGCGAGCTCGAATTTGCAAAATTTTCATTATCGAGAGCAAGCAAGCGTCAGTACAGTGAGAGCGTAATAATATTAACGCTCTTTGTTTTGCTCACACAAAGCACAACGGCTTTGATCACTGCCAAGCAAAAGCAAAATTGTGTGCGCTCACTTTACACGCGTTGAAGACAGTGGCGCAGGCAGGACTTCTTTTTTTTGGAGGGATATTTTCACTATTAATTTTTGTATTTGAGGGGGTTTGAATCCCCAAATGTTCCTGTCCCGTGTGCGCTACTGATTAAAACAATCAACCACCAAAAAAATCAACACAAGACTACATAGAGATCACACGCATATTCACATCTCTGCCGACTGCAAGCCGAGAGAGTTGCTTGCGTGGCTTCATCGTTGCGCAGAGAGACGGCTTGCGTGGCTTCATCGTTGTTCTCCGGATGTGGCGCTGCTGTAAAAACCACTCTCACGTGGCTTTATTGAAAAAGCCACGGCAAATTTTTGAAGCGCCACTGATTTGTATGAACGTGAGACATCTTATAGTTTAATTGTCTTTGTGCCAACCATGGTTGCCACTCGCCTAAAATTTTTTCTACCAAAATCTTTTATAAAAAGTTACCAAAAGTTAAAAATTTTTTTATTGACAAAAAAGAAAATATGCAAAACAATGCATTTCATAACAAAGGTACAAAAAACAGTTTACTTTAAAAGTAAACTCATCACATGTACACCTACGGTCAAAATAATAGCAGTGCATGCATGTATAAACCGCTAGATTAGAGAAACACCAAATTTGAAAGGATTGCCGCAACATTTTATTTTTACAACATAAACAATTATAAACATAAAATGTTGCGGAAATCTTTTCAAAAATTTGGTTTTTCCTTAATCTAGCGGTTTATACATGCATGCACTACTATTACTTTCACCGTAGCTGTATAACATAAGTATTACATTTCAAACATAAAAAAAACAATATACAAAAAAATACATTACATAACATAAGTAGGTACATACAAAACAAAAAAGTTCACTTTAAAAGTAAATATCAATTCAAATTCAATATTAACCCTGGAATACTAATCTTATTTTTCAACTGTATCACAAAACGTTCGCGATGTTAGTCGAATCGACTAACATAAGTATTTCAGAGTTAGTTAAATTCATCTTTGGCTAACCACACATAATACTGCCTTACGCTAGCAGTCAGTTCTTTACTCAGCATTATGCTATTTATGGTTTTTAACTCTAATTTATTTCTAAGTTTGGTTTTTATTAAACTCAGTTCAAAAAATTTTCTTTCAGCTGCCTATCCATGCCGAATTATTTCATCAGTTTGATAGAAATTTAAATGTGAGATGGTAGAATTCAAATACATTACATTTCAATTCGATTAAATAACACTGTGCAAGTCCAAAATTTAGACATGGGGGGGACCTACTGGGTGAGTTTCCTATAGGTATACTGAGTTGAGATCCACCAGCCGTTTGGTAAGATTGGCTCTAGTTTATGAGAAATCCGACTTTGAAGTTTGCTCATGTTAGTCCAGTTTGTCGCTTAAGTAAGTCCTAAATCGTTTCGAATATCGCATTACTGTCTTCGGCAAGTTTGTAGATATTTTAACGACCAACAAATTTGCTTAAGACACCAATCCAAAAAAAGTACATTTAAACTGTGTAATTGCGATATGTGCATTTTTTTGCGCAGCGCTACGTGGCGTATGAGTGTCATTTAATTATAATTAACACTCATATAATTGACACTTATACGCCACGTTGCGCTGCGCTCAAAAATGCACATATCGCAATTACACAGTTTAAATGTACTTTTTTTGGATTGGTGTCTTAAGCAAATTTGTTTGTCGTTAAAATATCTACAAACTTGCCGAAGACAGTAATGCGATATTCGGAATGATTTAGGACCTATTAAAATTTAAACGTTCGAAGACTTAAGCGACGAACTCGACAAACTTCAAAGTCGGATTTCTCATAAACTAGAGCCAATCTTACCAAACGGCTGGTGGATCTCAACTCAGTATACCTATAGAAAACTCACCCAGTAGGTCCCCCCATGTCTAAATTTTTGAGGGCAAATTTCACGCACAGTGTAATTGATAGTTTTGTCGAAGTGTGGCCAACAATGCTGCCATTGAACCGGGCTGAAGGCACTGTTGCCAGTGCTGCGTATTTAATTTATATAACAAGGTGTGATCTAAATTTATAAATCAAAAAACAAATTTTCTTGTCTATTACTTCAAATCAATTTTTGATTGCAAAAGTTACCAAAATGAAAATAAAGTTACCAAGTTACCAAACAGTTTAAAAGTTACCAATTTTGGTAGAAAGTTACCAATTGTGGCAACCGTGATGCCAACTAGAAAAATCTCGCTTATTTTTCCTTTGTTTACATTTGGAAATGCTGTCAAACAGAGATACTAGAGTTACGTGTACGCTAGAAATTTTGTACCTTTTTCCATGCATACCATACGTTTTGGAAATGTTCATACTATACAAACAAGAAATATGCACCAGCTGGCTTAGAGTGAAAAGGTGCTAAATCCACTTTTTCAAATGTTACAGGAAAGACAAAAAACTAAGTAAAAATCATTTATATTTATGTTTATTTACATACCTAATAGTTTTATTTCTTTAAGTAATGTTGCTAATTTTTGCCTTGGAGTAATGAAGAGATTGTGAAGAAATAAAAAAAATGTTCCGCCGACTTGTGACTTAAGACATTTTCTGCCGTTATTTTTAATTTGTGCTCTGGACTTTGTGCACTTTTTCACAAAGCAAGACTCTTTCTTTTTCTCTCTTTTCATGCATGTTCCGCCGACTTGTGACTTAAGACATTTTATGCCCGCAAGTAGCTGGTACCGGACATGTAATTTACGTCCGAAACTTAGTTTTGGCAGAAATATGAGCATTTTTATACTTTTTGCAAAGAACAAGATACCTTTTAAAGTTTTGCTGTGTATTGTAAAAACTGTATGCTTATCAGTATTTTCTGTGCAGCCCTGCGCACGACTCCCATTCATAAGCACCTCTAATTTTTGTCGTTTGACATTGACATTCCATAGTACATGAAAAGTACTCTCCCTATCTGGCATACCTTGTTATTGTACCATGAGTAAGCTTTGCCGACCAGTGCTGTAAACCGCGTACGCGAAAAGTATTCACAGACGTGAGGGGGAAAGGTAAAGTTAATCAGCGATGATTTTTGATAGCACACAGGCGCGTAGGCGACAGAATGTGGCACTGCTTTCAAAAAATATTTAACAGAAAATTATTTATTTATTAATCCTTTGCTTCAGTCATCGACTAAACCCCGTCGTGTGCAGACGTTTGCTCTCCCTATTGCGCTTTAGATCCACTGTCACATTAGTAATTTCACACTGCTCTCTATTCTTCTTCTTTCGTGCTTCCACGTGTTTCTTTCGCTGGTGTAAACAAGCCTAAAATTCACCGCGCGGTTAATAAAATACGTGCTCAACATGCCCCCCGGGGCGACAAATCTAGGGGAAAATAGGTTCGCCCTACTTTCCTCTAGTCCTCAATCGAAAAGGAAAAAAGCCAAGAAATCGGTTGAAAATTTCCCCGAGCTACCGCCCGTTAACACTACAAAAAACGACGACCCAAAATTCATTGTATTAAATCTCGATTTTCGTGTTTTTTTGCTACACAAAGCTCTTACAGCCATAAGTAAAGATGTGAAAATCACAGAAATGAGAGATGGAAATCTGTTGCTATTAGCTAAAAACAAAAAGACAGCTGAAAAATTTTCTAACACTAAAAGCCTTCCAGGCATCGGTCAAATTGAAGCCTAATACCACGAACAAATTAAGGGCCGTTTTCTCAACTTACCTTTAACTTTAAAGTTCACTTTAGCGGGCCGATAAACGCATTTTCGTTTTCTCAACCGCTTGTTAAGCTATCCTCCCGATAAAACTTACCGGTCAGATTGAGTGCCTGTTAAACTTTAAAGTGAACTTTAAGTGGAAGTGGTGCCAAGTACATGCATATGTTTGTTTACAAACAAAAAACAGCTGGTAATGAAATTACAATTTGAAATGAAATTTGAATTTCAGATCTTTCGGTATGGAAAATAGGCGTGATTTTTATATTCATGCACTGGAAGACGCTTTTGAAGGTATGGAATCGCAAAATGCGGCAAATAGAACATATAACAGCCGATTGGACAATTTCACTGCTTTGCACTGCTGACATTTCCAATCGCAGCAGGGCCGCCACCTGTGCGATACGTCTCGCTCTTCTCCGCTGCAAGTTCCAGCTCGAACTTGCGCTTCAAGCTGTCGAACTTGTCCCTCAACGATTTCCAACGTCGGGACACGCCCCATTTGGCATTAAAGCATCAGCAAGATTTTGCCAGGCAAAATGTTTCTTTTTTTCCTTCAGAAATAATTATAATTTTTCAAAAACAGCTGATTGCGCCGCCAAGTGCTGCCCATCGTAGACCAGAGTTGCCAAAAAATCAGACTTGTTAAATTTATATTTATCAGGCAGTTGAGAAAACGAAAATAGTAACCGGGCACTTTAAAGTGAGGAATAACTAAAGGTCACTTTATCGGTAAGTTGAGAAAACGGCCCTAATTGTGTTAAAGCACAGAATAAACAGTATACAGAATGCGCATGTCGACCAGCGAAGCAATCTGAATTTATGGTACGGGCCGAAAGCAGCAGGGGGGAGATAACAGAGTTTGTTGAACAGAGTTTGTTGTTTCTGTTAATTTCTCGTGCGACGATGATCTCTGTTATTGTCAACTTCGGTAAGTGCCGAGTGGTGCAGAGCAAGTTCGTGCGCTCGATGCCGGCCATAGTAGTTACTGTTATTTTCAATGAAGCGAATCAAGGCGAATTAATACAGGTGACCTCGTTGAATCAGCTGATTTGATTTTTTTGTGGTGGAAAAGGTCTAGATTGTCAAAATGCCTGTGTAAAACTGTGACAGTTTAAAAATGAAAAAAGAAAGCTTTGTTCTGATTGGCTGATTTTGACAATCTAAGCCCAGAAAACAAAAACAAAATACATTGAAATTTTGTTGCTGCCCTTACGCTATCACCTGTATGAATTCGCCTTGAAGCGAATGAAGGGCGATGTGCAATCGTTGTTGTTGTGTTGATCAGCGAATGAAAAATGTAGATTTTGAATTTTTGTTTCTAGCTGACTTTGGCTAGCTATTCCCGACGTGTGTCGATTAATAAGAACAAGTTGTTTATGTTATTATGCGATCGACCTTCTGCGTGAAAAGATTTTTATTTCCTAATGGGCACTTGAAGGATAAGGTTTCGCTAATTTTGGCGTCATGACTTCTCGCCGCGATTTATTATTTTATCCCTACGCCTTTTATCCCCACTCTAGGCCTCCATTTGTTTGGCCCAAACAATTGTTTGTCAAACCTAAAAAAATGAGAGGTTCCGAAGAATCGTAATTACAAATTTGTGCATTTAATCACGTCTAATGTATGTACATATCTATTATAAAGCAAAAAGTTATAAGATAAAAGTAAGTAAGCAACGACGATCCCGAATGATGGAAGACTACATTTTTAGGTTTGCTCTTTTTTCGATATATGTATGTAAATCCACATTTTAAAAGATATTTCGTACCTAACGATTGTACCAAATCGTTTAACTATCTTCAATATTTAAAATAGTGTGATAACTTTATAGCGTAGTGACTTTTTAAGTCGATAAGTTACCCCCTTTTGACATTCGTTCTCATATATTTTATCTATCTATCTTCAATATTTAAAATAGTGTGATAACTTTATAGCGTAGTGACTTTTTAAGTCGATAAGTTACCCCCTTTTGACATTCGTTCTCATATATTTTTGCACGCTACACTCCGTCGTAAAATTACTACCGACAGCGTATGTACGCACTGTGCTGCACGCAGAATGAACCACAAAGCAAAAATAATTCAAATTCAATGTTTCATTTCCTAGCCGGCAACAATAACAACAACCATAGCTTATTGCTCTTCTCCCATATATATAACTGTGAAACCTAAATTGGAGCGTTAGCGGCAAGCAACTGTCAAAATTGCTTCATGTCCATACAAATTGTATGGGGCAAACCGCAATTGAAATGCTCTGACGCTGCGCTATTCGAATTTCCAATTTTGACAAGGCGTTATCAGTTGAAGTTGGCTGCGACAAACAAAAACAGCTGTTCATACACAGCTGTTGATTTGATTTAAATTGTGAGAAATTTATGCAAAGAAGAGGTAAATATTGTAAAATATTAATAATTTGTTGTAAGTATTAGATTTTAAGTTCGTTTGGTTGTATTATTTATGCAGATGCCAACAGAAAAGCTCATCGAATTAGTGCGTGCACAACAGTGCATGTTCCACAAGAGAGATATAAAATATAAAGATGTGAAATACAAGGAGAAGATTTGGGAAGATATAAGTTGCGAGTTGAAGATTGAGGGTAGCTGAAGTCGATTCGTTAAATTTGAAATATATGTACATGTTTAAAGTTTTTTGGTTTCAGTGAAGGAGTGCAAAGTGAAGTGGAAGAGTCTACGCGACAGATACCGGAAAGAAAAAATGGCCAACGATTGCCCCTCAGGTTCCGCAACGAAGCATGGAGCGCCATGGAAGTTTATTGACAGCCTACACTTTTTAGCAGACTCACTGGAACCTGCTAGGTATTGAAATGTACAAAAAAAAAACAAAAATGGGCAAATTAAATACATATACGAGGGCGGGTCAATAAGTCCGTGACTTTTTGAATGAAACACAGGTTTTTAGATAAAAAGTTATTTTATTTTTCAACGTAGTCTCCTTTGAGATCTATACACTTAGCCCAACGTTTCTCCAGTTTTTTTATCCCTTCCGAAAAATATGATTTGTCGAGGTCTTCAAAATAGGCATTTGTTTGTGAGATGACTTCGTCATTGGAGGCAAATCTCTTTCCGCCGAGCCATTTCTTCAAGTTTGGGAACAAGAAATAGTCACTTGGGGCTAGATCGGGTGAATAGAAAAAAAAAACTCGTTCATATTGCGATTGAACAACGCCAAACATTCCTGCGAAATTGTCACACGGTTGCGTTTGTGGTCGATTGTGAGCAAACGCGGCACCCATCTTGCGGAAAGCTTTCTCATACCCAAATGATCATCCAAAATTGAAACGACTGAGCCATGTGAGATGCCTATGGCTTCCACAATCTCTCTCACTTTTAATCGCCGATCGGCTAAAACCATATCGTGGATTTTTTCAATTGTTTCGGATGTGGAGACCTCAACTGGGCGTCCAGAACGTTCGGCATCTTCCGTGCTTGTACGGCCACATCGGAATTCAGTAAACCACTTTTTTACCATGGAAATGGATGGTGCAGAGTCCCCATAATATTTATCAAGCTCAGCCTTGGTTTGCGTAATGGATTTTTTCCGCAAAAAATAATGCTTAATGAGCACACGAAATTCACTTTTTTCCATTTTCTTCTCAGTCAACGCGGTAGTCTGATATTAACGGCTGTCAAAAACAAACTAAATGTCGCAGCTTGTTCAATTTTTGACAAGAGTCAACTGACAGATGACTGTTGACGGGAGCAGTGTTGCCATTTCAATTAAGAGGCGGGAAATTCAAAAAGTCACGGACTTATTGACCCGCCCTCGTATTAACATTTCTCTTCCAGCACATCCGGAAATGTACGAGATGGAGAACATGGAGATGAAGATTGGCTGTGTGAGGAAGAAAAACTTAAAGCGGAGAAATTATGAAATGATTTCGGAAGTGCTTGAGGCAATGAAGAGGAAGTATGAAGGGCCAGTCCAGAGTAGCGAGCATTCTAAATATGACAGTTTTTTTGGAATGCTACGCCAGAAGCTCGACAAACTTCCGGAGGAGGATGTTGATGACATAGAGCTAGCAATTTTGCAATTGGTTAATCAGAGAATATATTTGAAAAAGTAATTTTGTCATTTATTGCACATTGTCTGCGCCATAAAAAGATTCGCGGCCGCGCATGCAAATAAAGTTTACACAGTGGATACTTGTACAAACGTTATAATTATATTTGTTGCTTATTCTAAATGTGAGATGTTTTTTAATGTTTTTTTTTTTTATTTTAACGAGGAGGGAAGTATCAACAGCCACCCAGTCAGTGCGAGACTTTAACTCGCTAAACCCTCCTCTCGTCCGAACGGTTACCCCCCTGGGACCACCGTGAGGTATTACGTCAGGAGGCCGTTGCACTATGGCTTGTTTTGCCTTTTTTCGTTGCAAAAATCATAACTTCTGAACAAATAAAGATATTCAAAACATTTAAATTGCATCTGAAAGTGTAATATCCAAGCTTTAAAATGAGCATAAAAACAGGGTGTCACAGTAACAGGGGCTTTAAAATTCGTTGCCAAAGTTAAGATTTACTAAAACTTCATACTAAACTGAAATTCCTTTTTTGTTTGCATTAAAAAATGAATTTTTTCTTTATTTTTTCCAATAAACCAATATAATTTATTGATTCATACGTAATTTTAAAAAAAAAAAAATTTTTAAGAAGTTAGATTTTTTCAAAATCGCTATCTACACTGGAAGGAATGTCTAATAATGAAATCATTTCTAAGCTTTAAGTATCTGTAAGTTCTTTTTGTGATCCTACAGATCTCATAGATGAAATAACTGGATCAGAAGAGACTGCTAACATGTTGAAAAGGTCTTCATTTTGTCTAGATCGCGATATTTTGCAAGTGTTCATACATCTATACCTTTTGTAGTCCTTATTTTTGCATTCTTGAGCTTCTTCAGACAATTTCCCTATTGGTAAGCACCGGTACTCTATTAAATCCTTTCCATGTGGTAAAATTTTATGTACCGTAGGAGCAAGTTTCTTCTCTGATTAACTCAATCGAGGCTGCAATCGAGACTGCTAAGTTTCAGTAAAGAAATGGTCTGCGCTTGAACCAGATTTAAATTATATGAGCGGTGCCACGCCTCCTTATTCAATACCCGCACCTCTCGCTCTTTCGAAAGATATGAATAAAGGTAGGTTCGTACTAAGTTTCATTGCTGTGCGACTTATAGTTCAGCGGAATATTTTGGTCACAAAAATGTGCCACGCCCCTTGTCCAACGCCTATCAAATCTTACCGGTAGAATGACTCATCTATGGGACGACGAGGTACTAAATTTCAGTTTTGTACGACATACAATTTCAAAGATATTCTATTATTAAGATTTGGCTTTTATGGGCCGTGCCACACCCCCTTGTCCAAAACCCACACCATTCCCTCTGTCGAAGGACATGACTAAATAGTAAGTTCGTAGTGAATTTAATTGATGTGTGACTTATAGTTCCAACGTTATCGTCTGAAAATTTTCAGAATTCACAGTCAAAAATGACAGGGATTTCCCGACTTTTCCGATAGATTTTCCGAAATTTTCTTTCGCACAAACCTGAACTGACTCAAGACGAATCCAACAAAGAAAACTTCCCGAAAATCGGCCGGTCCGTTTAAGCGTGATTAGATATATAGATTTAGATAGATGCCAGCAACACAAAGTGGGTTTTTGACCGTACTAAATGTGCGCGATTTTTCGTATACCTGCGTGTTTTTCGACCCGAGGTTGTTTCACTTTTATTGCTCTAGAAAGAAAAGCGGCAAAAAGCGGTAGCTGAGTTTTGGATGTGAGGTAAATAATTGAATAATAAATAACCACACTCAATTTCGCGGAGGTTATTTTTGGTATATTTTTTTTATTCTCAATCGAAGTTGGAAAAAAGGTCGAAATATAGACTTCTCGATCAAGATCGAACAACTTTTAAGACAAAACAAACAGTTTTTATTTTCATTATATTCACAACAAGCTGACCCGGCGAACTTCGTCCCGCACGATATTTGTTGTTTTCTTATAATGAAATACGCGAGGTGGCGAATCTATGGCGATGAAAATTTACGAAGAAAACCAACTAAAGGAAGAGGGGGGAGCTACTGATTAACGCAATCGAGGCCCTCAAATAAGCAATGTTGCTGCTAAGTTTCAGTAAAGAAATGGATTGCGCTTGAACCAAATTTAAATTATATTGGCAGGGCCACGGCCCCTTATTCAATATCCGCACAATGCCCTCTGTCGAAGGAGAAAATGGTAGGTTCGTACTAAGTGTCATTGCTGAGCGACTTATAGTTCAGCGCAATATTTGGGTCACAAAAATGTGACACGCCCCTTGTCCAACGCCCATCAAATCGACGGGGTACTAAATTTCAGTGTTGTACGACTTACAATTTCAAAGATATTCTCTATTAAAAATTTGGCTTGTATGGGCGGTGCCACGCCCCCTTGTTCAATACCCGCACCATTCCTTCTGTCGAAAGAGAAAATGGTAGGTTCGTACTTAGTTTCATTGTTGTGCGACTTAAAGTTCAGCAAAATATTTGGGTCACAAAAATGTGCCACGCCCCTTGTCCAACGCCCATCAAATCCTACCAGTAGAATGACTCATCTATGGGGCGGCACTATACTAAATTTCAATGCTGTGCACCTTACAATTTTTAGGATATTCTATACTAAAGATTTGGCTTGTATGGGCGGTGCCACGCCCCCTTGTTCAATACCCGCACCATTCCCTTTGTCGAAAGATATAAATAAATGGTAGATTCGTACTTAGTTTCATTGCTGTGCGATTTATAGTTCAGCAGAATAATTGGGTCACAAAAAATGTACCACGCCCCTTGTCCAACGCCCATCAAATCTTACCAGTAGAATGACTCATCTATGGTACGACGGGGTACTAAATTTCAGTGTTGTACGACTTACAATTTGAAAGATATTCTCTATTAAAAATTTGGCTTGTATGGGCGGTGCCACGTCCCCTTGTTCAATACCCTCATCATTCCCTCTGTCGAAAGATATGACTAAATGGTAGGTTCGTACTAAGTTTCATTCATGTGCGACTAACAGTTCGAAAATTATGCGGATAGTTTGTGCCCAACAAATGTGCCACGCCCCTTGTCCAACGCCCATTAAATTTTAACAGTAGAATTACACTTCTATGGGAGGATGTCAAACCAAATTTCAATGCTGTGCGACTTACAATTCCGAAGCTATTCCATTTAAAAGATTTGAGTTGTATGGGCGGTGCCACACCCCTTTGTTCAATACCCATCCCATTCCCTCTATTGAAGGATATGATCAAATAGAAAGTTTGTACCAAATTTAATTGATGTGTGACTTATGGTTCCAAAGTTATTGTCTAAAAATGTATTCTTGTGGTGCCACGCCCCGTTTTCCCGACTTTTTTTTTTTATAAACCTTCACGTAACAATTTCGAACAAACCTGCCGAAGGAAGTATCCAAGTTGGTCCAGTCGTTTTCAAGTTATAAGGATACATAGGGACTTTGCGACTTTGCTTTATATAGGGTGTTTTTTTTAGAGGTTTGTTTTTCGAATAGAGATAAAACTAGCATTTTGTGGTCAAATCTGGCAACTCTAATGTCATTTATGTTCAGTTTGGTTTGCCATTTCATCATGAACAGGTTGACAAAAGAACAACGCTTGCAAATCGTGCAAATTTATTTCGAAAATAATGGTTCAGTTCGCGAAGTTTACCGCAAGCTCCGTCCATTTTATGGTCGACATAATCGTCCATCAGAGCAATTAATTCGGTTAACCATGGGTCGTTTTCGCACTACGTTTACTCTATGTGATAATACGCATCCGCAGAGACGTCGAACAGTGCGCACCGAAGAAACAATTGCCGCTGTAGAGCAAAATGTTGAAGAGGACCCGAATGAATCGATTCGCCACCGAGACCGGTATAGAGCCATGATAACCGACTATTTTGTTCCCGAATTAGATGGCATGAATGTGGATGAGTTGTGGTTCCAACAAGACGGCGCTACATGCCACACAGCGCACGTCACAATCGATTTATTGAAGGAAACATTCGATGAGCGCATAATTTCGCGGAATGGACCTGTCAATTGGCCACCAAGATCGTGTGATTTGACACCATTGGATTATTTTCTTTGGGGATATGTGAAGTCGCTCGTCTACGCCAACAAACCAGAAACGTTAGGGGACTTGGAAGCCAACATTCGTGGCGTTATTGCCGACATACGGCCCCAAATGCTCGAAAAAGTGGTTGAAAATTGGACCTGTAGAATTGGCTTTATTCGAGCCAGCCGCGGCGGCCACATGCCCGAAATCATATTTAAACATTAATGGCATACAATTATCCTTCCAATAAAGCCAAATTGATGGACATTAAAACGATTTTCTTGTGTTTTATTTCAATTCGAAGTTCTATACCTCTAAAAAAAACACCCTATATATGTAGTGATGATTAACGTAACTTTAAAAAAAAACCAACAAGTTACCGATTGGTCGCTTCATTTACATACAAATCAATCTTAAAAATTACAAAAAAACCAAAAAATACACATTTTTCTCGATGTGGAAAAATTGTCAACTTTGAGCGGCTCTACCTCCCAAACTACTAATCAGAATTTAATGAAAGCTACATTCGTAATCCCTGGAAAATTCTCAATAAGATGCGTGTATTCATTTTATCCAACGCTTTCATGAAATTTTTTATTTTTGCAACGTTTTGCCGGCAGATGAGCCATAGTGCGTTGTGAGTGTTGCCACTCAATCGTCTCTTTTGTCTGTCTTTATCGTCTGTGGCTTAGTTGCCGTGTTGGCGGCGCCTTGCTGCTGCTTGCTCCGCGCACGCTCACTACGCCTCAGGCTCTGCATGATCGTAGCCGCTGCGACTGCTCTCCAGTTCTCAGCTCTATCGCACATAAGCGTCACCAAATTGGTTTGCTGTGGGCGTTGACCGAAAACTGCGCTCAGGTTTAGGTGAACGTCGCTGAAACGCGGGCACTCGAAAAATACGTGCTGCGCGATGTATGTATGTTTAGAGTTGGTATGTACAGTGTGTGCTTCAATATTTCTCATACAAAAGTTTTCAGAGTACTCGTATATTATGATGAGCTGAAATAGTTGCAAAGATCGGTCCGAAAGGCATCTTGAGGTGATGCATTTGCTGTATGTAGCTCCGATCTGTTTATGCTTGTTAAGGTGGGATCGCTGCTTTGCTCAGCAGATGTGGAGTCTGCACTCGATGCTATTAATCGGAGGTAGTTGTGTAGCACTACAGTGGCCAACACAACCTGGAAATATAATAAAGGTTAAGCTTCATTACAGTGTTGCTTTTATACAAATCTTTTTCGCATTTTCAGGTGAAAAACAAATACACGTCCTCAAAACCCTCCAGCGAGCAGTTAGTATGCCTGAAGATAACAGTATATAGATAGATATGTAGGTAGTATGCTGAATATAATTAAAATAATGGAAAATCATCTCTCACCAAAAGCGATCTCAATGCGCATTCTAGCGCTGCACACTATTTTGTTGAATTTGTCTTTCCTGCTGTCTATAACCTTGGCATATGGCTTCATTATGTTCTCCCTCAACGGAAATGCCGCATCTGCAACGAAATAAAATGGAAATGTTATTTCTGAGCCGGGAAGCTTAGCTCTTGTTGGGATATCGAGTTGGTTGCTCAAAAACATTTTCCCAAATGCTGCATTTTGGAGCACGACACCATCGCTTTGGCTCCCGTATGCTCCAACATCAATTAGCGTGAAAGCATAGTTGCTGTCACATACTGCTAATATAACCTGCAAGTATAAGAGTTAATTAATATGCGGAAATGCGTTGCAACAGAGCAGCATAAATGCACTTGCAATGCTTTTGAACTTCTTGTAGTTAAAGTATTGCGAGCCTGATTTGGGTGGGCAAGTGATGCGGATATGTTTTCCGTCAAGTGCCCCCAAACAATTCGGCAAACCGGTCGTCTTGTAAAATTTATTGGCAATTTCCACCCACTCTGCCTTATTTGGAGGAGACACATAAAGGGATCCCAAGACCTTGCACAAAATGTCACATGTCTCCAAAACTATGCTTCTCGCCGTTTCCAGGCCGATTCTGAATTTCATGGATATCACATGCAGTGGACATGCCAAGAAACTAAAAATGGAAATAGGAAGTTATGATGACCGTCAGTTGAATTGACTGCGCTTACTGCAGTGTAATATATAATCTCTGCTCAGGCTCGATAGGCTTTCTTCGTGAGTGCTTTTGCAACCATGGCTCGATTAAGTTAAGCAATGCTGTGAACTGCTCGTACGACATCCTGGTAGATTTGAAAAAAATTTCCTAATTTTTCGTTATGAGGACATTAACCGCCGTATCATAAAAACCGTACTTTTCGCGACTTTTAAAAATTTCTCGATTCCCGCGGCGGCCACTATTTGCCACAAGTGTATGCAAAAAAATTATATCTTCTATTTCATTCATTTTTAGAAATAAACAGCTCGGTTTTAAATCAAACAACTTTTTGGCAACTTTTGGCGGTTTTTTTTTACATTAGTTTTCATTTCATGATTTTGACAGTCCCAACGCAACGCTTCAATTTCGGTATGCCGCACTGAGCGAGAGCGTTGCGTCAGAAAACGAAACGCTCAACGCTCCAATTTAGGTTTCACAGTAATAGCCTATTTCCACCGGGCCTTAAATGCATTTAACATCGCATTTAAATGCTCCAATTCCCATGCAATTGTTTCTGTATCAAAGTGAGTTAACTCACTTTCAAAACTGAGTTAACTCAGTTTTGCCGTTTACAGACGTCTAACAGAAAATGTTATGTTAAAAGCGGGGGCAAATGTACAAATTTTGATAGCATGCTTTACGGCACTGCAAGAGCCGTACGAACACAACCGAAAGAGGGGATTCGAATTGCGTTCGGTGTGGTAAATTTTTTGATAAAACAATTACTTTTTACTGCATTTTTCGTCATACATATCGTGTCATAATCAAAGTCAAAACTTCTATTATTTGCCAATAATAAATGCTGAAAAAGAAAATCAAAAACGTGGAACTTCTCATGAACCCTCTTGACATTAAAAATTCAGCTCTGGTATCAATCAGCTCTGGTATCAATCAGCTGACAAGTTTCACAAATGAAATAAACATTGACAAATGAAATAAATTTTCACAAACATGAAAACGCAAACATTCCTAGACTGTTGAGAAGGAAAGCGGAGTGGTTTTCATGCAGTAGAGGGCCTACAAGAAACCACACATACGTATACAAGGAGATGGCGGCGATGGGTAAGCTGTGGCTAGGGACAGGACGATACCTCAGAGTATCGATACTTGTACTCATTTAAAATGTCAGCTCTTAGTATCGAGTACCAAGTAAGTATCGAACAAAAAGTATCGATATTACTTGGTATCGCAAGTAGTTTTGGAATAAAACGCAACCTACAAGCATTTTAAAGCCTTATAAAGAAAACAAAACTCAATTATTTTCTATTTATAAAATGTCATGTTTTGTTTTTGAAACATGGTGTTTTTGAAACAGGTAGTAAATACGAAGTATTTTAGAATAAATATAAATATTTATAAATAAATATAAATTATTTTCTATTCATAAAATGTCATGTTATGTTAATGTGTCCGAAGGCCGCACTTTGCTTCCAAAACTCGAAAACTTTACCGATCGACTTGAAATCTTGTACTCGGGGGTTTTTGGGGTCGCTGATTACGAATCCATTGTCAGAATTACGAAATTCAAGATGGCGGGTCCAATATAGCATCATATCGCCACACCTAATAGAGCCAAAAATGGAGAAATTAAAAAAACGATCTGTATGTATACATTGTAGAATGTAAAATATATATTTTTGTTTATTGTAAATAAAAGTTGATTATAAAATAGGGATTTTGTAAATTCACAACATTTACAGTTACAAGAATAAATATTTTAAAAATTATATTCCGAAATATTTTGTGCTAATGCTTTGAAGAAAAAAAAAACGAGTGTGCTTATGACCACACGACTGAAGTGAAACTTCTTTCGCTCCATCTGTATGTATATATATATATATATATATGTGTGTTCTTTCTCTCTTCCTCTCATAGCCAAATACGTTCCGTATATCTAAGCACACTGCAGGCCTATTGTCTGTATCACAGTGTAGGAGCAAGAGAGAGCAGTGCGCGCGCACATTTTCTTTCTCTCTTTCTCTTATAGCTAGTAAATGAAATATGTATATATTTCAGTCTCTTGCTTATATCCCCCACTCAACTCCCGTTCGCCTCGCCCGATCACACTTTTCGTAACGCTTACGTCACGCGTTCGCCAGCTTACTCCCCAAGTCAAGCGTGCGTAAACCACTCAACTCCCGTTCGCCTCGCCCGATCACACTTTTCGTAACGCGTTCGCCAGCTTACTCCCCAAGTCAAGCGTGCGTAAAGAAGTTTCACTTTAAAAATTGTAATCGAAGAAAATTCGTGGTATGAGTTTTTATGTTATAAGGAAAGAAATATTTTTGAATATTGTTATAACAATCTTTATTTCTATTGAGCATAAAAATATACAAAAAATTTTTAATTACAAATAATTGGTAGGTCAATTATGTTATAATAAAAAATTGATTTCGTTGGAATCCACATCTACGTCTGCTTCTGACTCTGAGGCAGAGGAACTGTTCAAACTTTCCGGCTCTTTTTCTTCGTCATGTACAGATGGAGCTGATAATAAATCGATTGTATCAGGTGATAAAGACTTAAGTGGTTTTACTGGTAATTTTCGGCAAGTAGAAATGTAAGGATCGGATGAAATCAGAAATCTTTTGAAAACGTCCTCCATCGTTTTTTGCCGATAGTTTTTTCTTGCATAAGCAACGCGGTAAATGTTAAAAAATGTATCACATGCCTCTTGGGCATCCTCGGACATTTGGCCTATAGGTAGTATTGATAGTTTAACGATGTCTGGGCCGTGAATTAGAAGTTTATGCACTAAGGTAGGTATGTAATACCAATCATATGCATGTACGATCCTTTCAGCTAATTCTTTGCAATACTGCCTAAATTTGTTCACATCGATTTCATATCCAGATGAAATTGCTTGTAATATGACGTAAAACCGATAAATAATATCTTGATCGATTCCAATAATTTGAGCAGATTTCCTATGATGTTCGAAAAATAATCGTGCTGTGTTGCCATCGTTCGAAGTTCCACTACCTTGTTTTGGTTTGTAATTTCACTTCAGCTACACTGTCTGTAAAAGATAGACCTGATAACACTGAACTTTGGCTTTTTGTATTTGTTTATACGATGAGAGCATCTTGGACTTTTTTTGTAAATGTGCATTGCGCAACTTTTGATACTGACCCTGCGATAATCCAATTTCAACGAATAAAGACAATGCTTCGTCATTTGAAAAAGGTAAATTTGTATCTGACGATTCAATACATCTTCTGTATTTTAAAGCCTTCGTAGGACTTCCTTCTGCAATGTCACGAATGACTTTGACAAAATCCGTTTTACCTTCTGACCGCAATTTGCTAATTGTAGAATGTAGTAGCACTTCAGTGGACACCGATGCTCTTAATTCCTCAGTTTTCCTACGTTTAGTTCTGTCAGATGACTCAGAAAAACTGCGTGTTGGTCTACCGGATACAGTTGGTTTTTCTTTTTCATCTTTTTTTTTAGTTTGTTTGTTTTTCTTTAATTCAACCTTTTGTTGCAGCCAATCATTATTTCTTTTTAAAAAGACGCTTTCAGTTCTATTGCTTGCACTCCATCTTGCTTTTACCTTCAATACTAAATCTTCTATTTCCTTTTTCTCTTCGTCTGATAAAAAATACTCGGACCCTGTACTTTCGGTCAAATATTCTTTAATTTTTTCGGAAATTTGCGTAACGTCATCCTTTAAAATGTTTTTAACTAAATAGTAAAATTTTAGTCTTGTGAAGTGGTCTTCAGTGGGAGTACTGCAACCTGAAATACCTTCCGGCCTTCCTATTGCCGCCTTTGATGTCGATGGTTGGTCATTGCTTATGCTACATGCATCTCCTGCATCAAAATCTTGACGAACTTGTTCGAACGCACGCACCCGAAAGCACAAAATTGCGCGAGGTGGCCACAGAAAAATCGCTGTAAAATCCAGTCGGGCAAAATCGGGCACCCGATCTCTTCAGGGCAGTACTCACAGAAGACTAGTGAACAATTTTCCCAAAGACGGAACCGTGGCAAGTATGGCCTTTTTTTTGAAAGTCTATCGAAAGTTCAAAAAGAGTGATAAAAACAGTGCTTCAAGTGAGTGCCTATGAAAAGACAACAACAACAACAACCAACTTCTTTTTCCTATATTTAATTATTTACTACAAATGCCTTCTTTTACGATGCTGGTGCAAAAAGTTTCAATTAATTTGCTCCTTTCCGTATTTTAAAACTTCAGCTTTGCCGAAAAAGTGCAAATTGCTGATATTATTTCACACTCTAAAAATTGCTCAACTTTGACGGGCTCTACAATCAAAACTATTTGTCTAATTTAGTTAAGGTTTTCGGATTTCTTAGGTCCAAGCATTTGTCTATCGGACAAGTATAACAGTTTTCCCCAAACTATAGGTAGCAGCCTCAGATAAAAGAGAAACGCACCATGTGTATATTTCGTTTCTCTCTCTCTCTCGCTCTCTATCAATTTGATTTCGAAAAAAGGGCATACAAGATGAATAGGCAGCTCTTGGCAGCTGAATCTTGTTTTATTTGGTAGATAATATATTTAATTATCATTTCAATAAGGTTTCAAAGCAGCGTTTTGCAGCGTTTTAATGCAGTATCATTTGAAAAGTCTAATTTTCGGAAAAATTATGTGAAAAAATGACACTATTGTTTATGTTTTCCTTAATTCACTACTTAACAATTGATAATTAGTACTTTTTTTTACATGTTCTACTCACCTTCAGAAGTGGATTCCATTTGGTCTTATTTGATTTTCTTTATTACATACAATTTTTCACCTGTATAACCGTTCTCAGTGTATTAACTGTAGAGTGACGCTCGAGCGAAGGCCACATTCAAACTGAGCCTAAGGAAGGGGCATGACGAATTAGTCATCACTGTGAACGATTTTAGTTTCTTGAAGGATCATTGCAGCCAACTCAAGGGTGAAAAACCCCTAAATAGAAACTTGTTTTTTGGACTTTTGGCCGCATCCGCGGCATTCGGCCGCACTGTGCGTTGGTACTTTAAAGTTGGGATTGACTTCTTTCATCAACTTCAGAAACCCTTCACCTTCGACAACAGTAAACCTCCTCATATCTTTGCAAATAAAGAATAGCAAAGCTTGAACCGATTTTGCGTACTTGACACCTCCTTCTGAAAAAGTGAAATGGGAAAAAAAATTTAGCAAATATTACAACTACTTCTAAACCTCGACATGTACCTCGATATGCAGCAATTTGCATGAAACGATCTTTTATGGAACTTGAAGTTCCAGAAACCGGTGCATCGGAAGTCTTCGGCCCATCGCAACTATCCACATGGCTTTCAGTGGATTTGTTGCAGGAATTTCTATAATAAAATAAAAGATTATAAATAACCTAAATTGCAGCAAAGTATAATTGGGGTCACCTTAATTCAATTCCATGCACTTTCAGGTGTTTGTGCAAATTTGAAGTATTTCCGCAATACTTCACCACTTTAGAGCATTTCTTGCAGGTTGCTATTGATTCATCTCTTTTTTCGAAGTATTTCCACACTTTTGATATTGTTGGAGACATTTCTCAGCGCAATTCTTTTCCTTTTTTAAATTTGTCGATCTTACGCTCACGTATAACAAGTTAAAATTTAAAAACTAAAACAATGTTGCAAACCCCGTAAGCCTAGGCGTATACGGAGACGCAGGCCGCGCAACACAGCACAAGGCAGCACAGCGAAAATTAAACTTTGTGAGGCAGAAAATATGTGAACTGCGTATACGAATCTCGTAAAACCAGCACACGTGTTCCGTATTCATTCCATAAACCCAGCAATACGAGTTATTTGTCTGAATTAGACTTTGAAATAGAACCTATATAATATAATATGGGTGTAATATCGGTGTAATTTTTGCAAGCTAATGTGTCGGCTGCGCGTAGGAAACTGTATTTCAACTACAACGCGACGCAGTTGTGCGCAGGCACGTCTCTCCGCCGCACGCGGCTATGTCGCTGTATACGCCGTTATACGGTACTGAGTTATTTACAAAAAACTAAACTGCGTTGAGTTGTGCTGCGTGCGCGGCCTGCGTCTCCGTATACGCCTAGGCTAAGCCTAGGCGTATACGGAGACGCAGGCCGCGCAACACAGCACAAGGCAGCGCAGCGAAAATTAAACTTTGTGAGGCAGAAAATATGTGAACTGCGTATACGAATCTCGTAAAACCAGCACACGTGTTCCGTATTAATTCCATAAACCCAGCAATACGAGTTATTTGTCTGAATTAGACTTTGAAATAGAACCTATATAATATAATATGGGTGTAATATCGGCTGTTCACGCACTTTTTCAATTAGTTCTTCAATTTTGGCAAGCTAATGTGTCGGCTGCGCGTAGGAAACTGTATTTCAACTACAACGCGACGCAGTTGTGCGCAGGCACGTCTCTCCGCCGCACGCGGCTATGTCGCTGTATACGCCGTTATACGGTACTGCGTTATTTACAAAAAACTAAACTGCGTTGAGTTGTGCTGCGTGTGCGGCCTGCGTCTCCGTATACGCCTAGGCTAAGTGTTGGAAAGTGTTGCCTATTTTTCAATAAGTGCCCAAATTACCAATAAATTGGATATTTTCCAGTACGTTGGAAAAGGGTATCGAAAGAAAGTATCGATAAATATACTTGCTATTTTTTGAAATTGTATCGATACCAAAAGTACTCACATTTCGAGGGAAAGTATCGATACTTTACTTGTATTTACTTGTATCGTCCTATCCCTAGCTGTGGCTGCCCACAAATAAATGCAGAATTTGGCTTGACCAAATAAAAATGTAAACAAAAACCAGCTGTTGGAGTTAACTCAGTTTTGGTGGAAACGCTTGACAGGTCTCAAGCTTAACAGAGCCCTTAAATGCATTTAAGCGCTCGGTGGAAATAGGCTACAAGAAGCAGGTGGCACTTCGTTTTGTTGGCCGACAACAACAGCAACCACAGCCTGACGCTAATTTCCCTTCAAGGCTTCGCGGTGCCGCATGCGATCATTACTTCTAATCCAGGGGTGCCCAAAATCTTCTTATGGAAGAGCAAACACCAATACATGTAAAGTTGCCCAAAAAAATGCAAAAAAAAAAATGGAATTCAGTATGTACACCGAAAAAAAAAAATTTCATTTTCTGTAATGTTATTTAAAAAAAAACAATTCTAATCTTCCTTCTTCCATGATCCTTCTAATAAATTATCCAAATTGATATCAATATCAGTAGTCGACAATTTTAATAAAGCCTCCAAATGTTCGTTGCTTATTCTATTTCTGTGCTTGCTTTTTATTAATTTTAAATTCGAAAAAGCACTTTCACAAGTATATGTGCTACCAAACATGGAATACAAACTTAAAATTTCTTTGTAAAGTAAAGGATATTTATTTGGTGTTAAAGATTTCCAAAAGTCAATGCCCTTTAAATTAGATATTTGAAGTTCAGAGTCCCATTGCAGATCACATAGCTCCATTTATAGCTCAGGTTTTTGATCATAAATGCTACATGTCATTGGGCTATAAAAAATGGCTTTCATTTGCTTAATGCACCTAAAATCTTGAAATCTTTTTTGAAAATTTATTTGAAACGAAACAAACACCGAATTTTTTCTAGTGCTTCTCAATCGACAGCCGCACACGTTTTGAAGCAAATTCATTCGCTAGACAACAACAAAACCGTTGAAGAAGACGTTGAAGATAACTGTCGCCAATGCGTGCGGAGTGCTGTGTGAGTATACTACACCTTTTCAAGTTCGATTTCAGAAAGTGTAAAAACAATTTCAGAAAGCGTAAAACCAATTCCAGAAACCGTAAAAGCAATTTCAGAAAGCGTAAATTAAATTTCAGAAATATAAATTTAATTTCAGAAAGCGTAAATTCAATTTCAGTTTTCTGAATTGCTTTTACACTTTCTGAAATCGAACTTGAAAAGGTGTAGAATGCTCAGCCTATGCCGAAGATCATTTACAAAAACAAATGAGGAATGAGATTCCTCAGCCTATGCTGAAGAGGATTTGCAAAAACAAATGAGCAACGAGAGCATAGGGCATGGGCACCTCTGTTCTAATCTCTGTGCTGTTTGTTCTGTGGTATAACAGAAACGAAAGCTGTCTAGTGCTGTTCGTAATGTTAATAGCAGAGGACGTAATGTTAAATTAACAGCGGTCGTACTATTACGACCCCTTAACATTTTTTAATTTGTATGAGATGCGCGTTCTGTATTACTGTTTATTCTGTGGTTAAAGGTACAATTTTCGCTGCGTTCCTTAATCATGTACCAGATCACGAGATTGTCGAAGGTTTGGAAGCGTATGGCGTAACGTCCATTTACAGGTTTCAGAGAAAAATTGAAGGAGTTTTAACACCAACTGGTGCGTTGCTCCTAACCTTTGAAAGCTACAAACTTCCCGAAAAAATTGATGTTGCTTGGAGAAAACTATCGGTACGCCCCTTTTCCCCAACCCGATGCGATGTAAGTTGTGCCTAAAGCGCGGGGACACATTGAAGCATTGCAAAAATCTCTCCGCTTGTGTCAATTGCAATTTCCCAACACAGAAAGAAGAGAAAGCACAAGAACCATGTGCGCAAACTTCTCCGGCGCACACTCTTCAGCCTCAAACACCTGCCCAAAATTCGTTCAAGCGAAAGAAATTCTGAAAATAAAAACCGTAGGCAAGTGTAGCATGCGCGAAGCAACTACACTTTGTTTCATAGTTATAGGGAAACATACATTTTTTGGAAATCCGAAAAACGGCAAGTGTTTAAAAAAAATTAATGATGCAGTTTATCGACCACGTGGTCACCTTAAAAAAAAACAACAACTTTTTTCTACTAACGGTATATTTTGTGCAAGCTGATCAAGTGTGTAAAAAGTAACGAAACGCGTGTTTCATTGCTATAGGGAATGTGGATTAAGAAAAGAAATTATAACAACAACTCATTTTAAATTTCAATTAATAATTTATTGCTTCACCATTATTATTAATAAGACTATAAATCCTATTTGGCATCGATTTCGAATACTGGAGAAGCATTTCTGGAGTCAGTGACTTCCACGTACCTAAAATCGCAGTTTGCAACTCAGAAACAGTATTAAATTGCCGATAATCCTCATACACTTTCCTTGCCAGCCATCCCCAGATGTTTTCTATTGGGTTTACATCTGGGGAACAAGAAGGCCACTCAAGACAGTTGATATTTTGGCTTTCCAACCAAGTTTTCGAGGACCTGCTTATGTGGATTCGTGCATTATCCTGCTGAAAAAGAAATTATTTTTCTGGAAAGCTACGGATGAATGGCAATAAATGGTTTTCTAGCACTGTCTGATACTCCTCGCTATTCATACGGCAAGAGGGAAAGGCCAAGTGTGCTGTGCCAGAGCTTGAGAAGGCGCCCCATACCATTAAGGATCCTCCACCGAAATTGCGTTTGGAAAAAATCCCTAAAAATAAAAATTCACCCTAAAAATAACTTTACCCGTTATTTAGGTAATCTTCTCTGACGAGAAAAAGTTTAACATTGACGGTCCTGACGGTTTTTTGGGGTATTGGAGAGACTTGCGCAAGGAGCCGCGTATTTTTTCCAAGCGCAATTGTAAGAAGTGTAAGAGAACCGCTCCCCAAAATCCAAAGATTTGGGACTCATCCGAAAAAGTGCCTCTGAAGAAGTGCTGAACCAAAGTGAAAAAAAAAAAAAAAAACAGAACTGAAGTCATATGCAACCATCGGAAGAAAACTCTACAACGGAAGCAGACATCGGGACATCATCTTTTAAGCCCATAGACAACGCAGAGGACTCATAAACTTCATTGGAACAGCCAAAAAATGGTTATACGGCACCATGGACGATAATGACCGACAAGAAATAGAAGAACACCTTAAACTAATAGGGACAAATAACCACAACGCAATACAGAATCTCAACAAACAGATTACTATCAACGAAAATTTTAACAAAACATTCTCAAAATTAAAAACAATAATACAGAAAGATAGAGACATAGTACTAGGCAGACTGAACAGCATAGATGTATTTAGTCAAAAGCTCCAAACACAAATTACATACATCGACTTTACTCTTCAACTAAAAATTATTCAAGACAACATAGAACACATACAGGAAAACATAGCAGCATCAAAATTAGGACTGTTCTATAGTAACATATTAACAACAAACGAGATAAATACATACACAATTGATCTTAACAAATTACGAAACATAAAATTAGGAACACTCATAGACGATCACAATAACATTATTTTCGCAATCAGAATCCCCAAAAGCGAGATATCTCTCCCAATTTCTATACTCATACCCATGGCCAATGATAAAAATAGAGAATTAATGTTTGAACCCAAAAAAATTGTACGTTATAATAATAATACACTTATCTTTAAGGAAAATAAAGACATAAGAACACTTCCACGAATAAGAAATTGCTTAACAAAGAAAAACTGTATACAAATATTTAATAACGCTTCTGAAACCATAGAAATTAAGATAGGAGTAATCTTTTTGAAAAACCAAGTAAATAAGACATTCACTAATAATTGTAATGAAGACAATACACAGCTACTAAACGGGAATTACCTAATAAGCTTTAATAATTGTTCAATCAAACTGGCAAACGAAGAATATCACAATACCGAAGTTATATTTAAACAAAGCTTTATCAACAACGAGCAAGAAAAATTGCAAAATCAAAACACCAAATTGATATTTGACGACATTGTACTTGACCAAATCGAAAACATTGACAAAATTCATGAACTAACGTACATTAAAAAGAAGCAACACATTTACGAATCGGTCACCTTAATAATCATAATAATTATAGCCACACTAATAACCCGCCCTTAAACATAGAAAATTTAAGGTCAAGATTACAAACCTGATGACTCGGGAGAGTCCTCAATCAAAGGTTGGAGGAGTTACGCCAGCATCGCAACCTGACGCTGCTGTCTCAACCCTATTCCAGTATAAGCCATAGGAAACGTTCCCGTAACACATTTTCACAATACTAGGAAGTCCAACAAGCGACCACCCAGCAAAACACTTAACACAACATTGTCACAATACCCGGAACCACAGTGACACTTGAATCGTTGGCACACAAATCATAACTGACCACCTGAAATCAATAAACGCACAGACACTTGAATTACTGACACACTTACCGAAAGTCGGACAGTAAAAAGGGCGGATCAGATAACAATCGGCACAAAGACGGCGATCGCAACAACACTCACTGACGAATGCACCATTGGCACACTTACCATAAGTGGAACACCAACGGCCACTTGAAACGGGTCGAATGACGATCGGCACAAGTTCACTGTAGTTCTGCATAGATAAGCAATTAGCCCGTAAGAAATTAGTATATAAGACAGAATTTTTGCCAAACGTAGTTAGTTCATTCTTGTTCTCACCAAACACCAAAATAAAGAATATCAGAGCCGAAGCTCCGCGATTTTTATTTAAAACCTAACTCGCGCGCCATCTACTTCGGGCGCCACCACTACTAGGCCTTCGTCGTCAACGAGAGCCTTGACTACTAGGCCAGCCTCGTCTTCGGCCGCCACCTCTTGCCCCAAGGGCCGGGCTTCGGCTCTGGTCAAGAGACTCGCCACGGCGTCGACAGCGCCGGACGTGAAATCTAAGCCCCAGGCCGCTCGTCCGGCTGAGGGGACTGCGGCTACGGCACCTAAATCAGTACCAAGCCCCATCGGTGCGGGCCCTAGCCCCACATCGTCTTCGGGCAAGCACCAGTATATCAATGCGTCCACGCGTGCCTATAGGACCAGGAGGTCAGCCCTCAGGATTCTGGGTAGGCTTGGCTCTTCCGACCCCAAGACCTTGTGTGAAAAAGACAGGTCCTTACACCTCTGGGCTCAGAGGAACGTCAATGCTCGCCCTACCCCACCATCTGCCACCTCTCAAAAACGCCAAAGGTCAGGCGAGCTTGCCACTCAAACGGCTAGACAGGTATCTAAGAGACCAAGACTGGCGACGGGCAAACCTCCACGGCATTTCAGCGATGTCTCCAGAGGAGGTCTCACATTTGCATTTGTAGACCTAAACAATAGCGACGGTACCATATCTCCAGATAACTGGAGGTTGGTACAGAAGGCACTTCTCCTGGTGTACAAAGAGGTCGTCGCTGCTAACCCAGGACCCTCGCCCAAGTTCCGAGACATTGGCTGGCACCGAGGGCACATCAAACTCATCGCTCTGATCAACGCTCTGCGGATCTCTACACGCTCGCGATAGAGAAGTTGGGTGAGGTCTGGCCCGGCTCCAAGCTCGCGGCCGTTACTAGAGACCAGGTCCCTAATCGCCCACGATCTAAGGCGTGGATCCCCGCAGAACCCTCATCTCCAGATGAAATTCTGGATTTGCTGCAGCTCAGCAACCACGACCTCCCGACCCAGGACTGGAAGGTCATCAAGATCAGCGAGCCAAAGGGTCACCTTCGCGAGGCGCTCATCGAGTAAGACCCCAAAACCACTGTGGTTGCTAGTGGTCAGGATCCTGCGGGTCATCCAGATTATCCTGCATCACTCAATCGATGCTTCGGCAGCGCTTCTTCTTCGCCTGGCTCAAACAGGCGAAGACATTGTGCTGGTCCAAGAACCCTGGATCGTTAATGGTCGGGTTTGCGGACTTCATCTTGATGGCTACCGTGTAGCGTACATGGAAGGTCGAGGTAAACCCAGGGCGTGTATTATTATCAAAAGCAAGCTCAACGCTCTTTTACTCCCCAGGTTTTCTGATGAGGACAATACCACAATGGCAATTTCGGCGGGGTCTGTGGATTGCTGGATCCTTTCTAGCTACATGGCGCATGACCACGGAGCTTCTCCCCCCCATGAGCCGCTGAGGCTTCTGGCTACAGAGGCTTCCCACAAGGGCACACCCATACTCATCGGCGTGGATGCCAACGCCCATCACGAGATTTGGGGGAGTTCGGATACCAACGAGCGGGGTGAGTCACTATTTGAGTTTATAATTAGTAATGATTTAATGATTGGGAATCGGGGTAACGAGCCAACCTTTCTTACTTCCAACAGGAGAGAAGTCCTCGATATTACCCTCATTAGTTCCCACTCATCTAATCTTCTTCACCTCCTGATCTTGCTAGCTGCTCTGATATCGATCAAGCGGTTCAGTCTGTCACTTCCCTGCTTACCTCCGCCGAGTAGGTTGCGTGTGTCCCCTCGGCTCAGAGAGGCAAACACAAACCTCACTGGTGGAACGAGGAGATTGCGGTACTTCGTATGCAATGCCGCAAACTTTTCAATAGAGCCAAGGCGTTCGGCGAGTGGTCTTCTTTCAAAAGCAAGCAGAGGGAACTCAAATATGCTGTCTGAAGGCAAAAAGGTCTTCCTGGAGGAACTTCTGTGAAGGGATCAGTAGTTCTTCCGAGACTAGTCGACTTCGAAAAATTCTCAGGATGTCCCCGGTAGGTCTCGACTGTATCCAAAAAGAGGATGGTCGCTGGACTGAGTCGGGCACCGAGACACTTGAGGTTCTTCTTGATACCCACTTCCCGGGAAGCACATCGGTGGTTGATCACAGTTCACCTGTGATCGCGCAGGCCGAGACTCGCTCCTCCTCCATTAGAATCACGAACTCTCATCTTTATTGGGCTATAAACTCCTTCAGCCCTTTTAAATTTCCGGGACCTGATGGCATTATACCAGCGGACATTCAGCACAGTGCTGATGTCGTCGCACCCTGGCTATTGCGACTTTATAACGCTTGCCTGGATTTGTCGTACGTCCCTACCAGTTGGAGAGAATCCCGTGTTGTTTTCATACCCAAAGCGGGGAAAGCATCACATGTCAAAGCTAAGGACTACAGACCAATTAGTCTGGCGTCATTTCTACTTAAAGCTATGGAAAAGATTCTTGATTTCCATATCAGGAATTCCATCAATCCGGCTCTATTATCCGAATCACAACATGCCTACACGAAGCGCAGGTCTGTGAAAACCGCGCTACATGCGCTTCTGGAAGGCATTGAGAAATCTTTATCAGTTAAAGAGTTTACGCTAGCTGCATTTCTTGACATCGAAGGAGCCTTTAACAATGTCTGCCCATCGGCGGTTGTTAGGGCTCTTTCCGGCCTAAACCTGGGTGTGCGATCAAAGTGTTTTCTTTGACCGGCAGTCAAGGGCTTCTGGTGTTGTTCAAATTAAGCTTACATTTCACTGACTGCTTTATTGTTAGAGCGCGTGTTTTGAAGGGCACTGCAAGGTGGTCTACAGCCGAAAAGGAACAAAAAAACGAATACAAGAGAACTCGACGATTCAACGGCTAACTACAAAGTGTCATTTATTTGAGATGCAATGTTCAGCATACCCCATGGCCTAAATAGGGCATGTTCGAAATACAGTGTTGTTAAGCGATGAAATTCTAATTGGTGTGTAATTCATATTCATAGACAAGAGTTACAATTTAGTAGTAAAAAAGTAGAAAAGTAGTAAGCACTTGGGGTTGGCCCCAACACTGGGTACAACCTGAGTTGGTTGGGTTCGTTGAGAAACTACTTAAAATACGTACTGTTGGTTCTTCTTTAGGTAATACCTTACTTAAAAGGCTCGTTATGAGTGGTACTCCGCAAGGTGGGGTACTTTCTCCTTTGATCTGGAATTTGGCGGTTAATTCTCTGCTTACTAGGCTTGATGAAACCGGCTGCAAGGTAGTGGCTTATCCCGATGACATCGTAATCGCGGTGTCCGCCACATTCCCCTCGACCCTATCGGAGAGGATTAAATACTCGTTTGGTATTTTATCCAAATGGTGTGATGAATTTGGCCTTGATGCCAACACCTCCAAGACAGGGTCATGCTTTTTAGTAACAGGTACAAGATACCCAACTTTTCCCTGCCTTCATTGAATGGGACACAACTCAACCTGAGCAAAAAAGTCAAGTACCTCGGTCTTATTCTTGACCCCAAACTCAGTTGGAGAGAGAAAATTGCAGAGCGGGTTCGGAAGGCTTCGTGTGCTCTCTACTGCTGTAAAAGGGCCTTGGGTTCAAGGTGGGGGCTTCAGCCTCGCATCACGTCCTGGCTTTATACGGCAGTGGTTGAGCCTAATCTATTGTATGGCGCCGTATTCTGGTGGCCGGCGGTTACGAAGGCGATTAACCAGAAACCTCTTGACAAAGTCAGGAGAATGGCGGCCATCTTGATTACCGGGGCTCTCCGAACCACGCCAACCAAAGCACTGTTTACATTCCTTCACTGGCTCCCAACGGAGCTCCTGATTAAGGCACATGCTCGTTGCTCTGCTATTAGACTCAACGCCATTTCCCGCTGGACTAGACTCGATCTTGGCCATGCTAGGATAATCACCATTAATGGCTCCAGCCTGGTGGACGTCGATTACATATGCTCCTCTCTCCTGTTCAACCGAATGTTCACTGTTAACATCTCCAGCAGAGAGGACTGGTATGAAAATAGGGTCCTAACTGACCTGTCAGTGGACATATTTACAGATGGCTCCAAGCTGGAGAATAGGGTTGGCTGCGGTATCTTCTCCAATAAACTGGGTCTTCGTATCTGTCACCGCCTGCCTGACTACTGCAGCGTCTTTCAGACTGAGGTGATGGCCATTCATCAGGCGTCTTTGTGGCTTATCCGCAACGGTATTTCCGATGTTGACATACATATCTTTTCGGACAGTCAAGCAGCTATCAAGTCCTTGGCAGGTGTATCCACTACATCAAAGCTAGTTCTTGACTGCCGCAACTCCCTTGGCACTTTAGCTCGAAGTTCACGTGTCACGATTTGGTGGGTTCCAGGTCACAGGGGTATTGAGGGTAATTGCGAGGTCATTGGGGCTCCGCTCGCGTCTGTTAAGCTGGACCTCAAACGACAATACTTGAACGTATCGAGCAGATTGTGGTCGTGCAAACCTACCTGTTACACTGCTAGGCAAACCTGGCCTTCGTATAACTTGAGGCGCACCAATCAACTGCTGCACCTCAGTCGCGACTCCATTAGCATGACGGTATCTGTGAGTACAGGCACGGGTACTGTTTAATTGGCAAACACGCGGAACGATTAGGTGTGCAACATAATGACTTTTGCCGAGGCTGTGACTCCGTGGAGGAGGAAGAGACCGTCCTTCACCTCATGTGTCAATGCCCTTCTCTTGCCAGAAGCAGGCTTAAGATTCTTGGCTCACCATTCCTTAGGAGTTTGACAGAGCTATCTTCACTGTGCATCAGGGACATAGCCAGGTTCATACTGAAATCCTCGTGGTTCTCAGAACGTTCTTACGGGGGAGTCGCGCCGCAAAACTGTGGTATCACAATGAGCCGCGTGAGCGTGCTTAAGTGTGCTTTCATGTAGAAGGCTGCCACTCCAACCTAACCTAACCTAACCTTAGTGGTTTCATAGAAAAACCAACGGTATTTCTACGAACTGTTTTTCATTTTATAACGGTTGTTTATATACGTAAATATCACTTCTGGTCGTGTCACCAGAGTGTGAGCGCGGTGCGAAAGCAGTACTTGAACTGCGTCGCCTTGAAGAGCAATGGTAGTATCACTTCTGGTCGCATCACCAGAGTGTGAGCGCGGTGCGAAAACAGTACTTGAACTGCGTCGCCTTGAAGAACAATGGTAGTGAAACGCTGTGAAGTTGTGTTATCACTCCCTCGTTATTGATTATTGAACCCTTATTTATAATGACAATATTGCTTACATGCTAAAATATACATAAATACAAAACCCAAAATACCAAAATTGCATAAATGCACAATATGCTAAGAATAATAACAAAAAGGTAAAAGTGCCTAACTTGCATAAATATTACAGCGGTCAATGTCCAAAATACCAAAATTGCATAAATGCACAATATGCTAAGAATAATAACAAAAGGGTAAAAGTGCCTAACTTGCATAAATATTACAGCGGTCAATGTCCAAAATACCAAAATTGCATAAATGAACAATATGCTAAGAATAATAACAAAAGGGTAAAAGTGCCTAACTTGCATTGCAGTGGTCAATGTCTGCTTATATAAACACACAAACATCCTGCCCCCCGTTGAACGACTGTTCAACTATATATTGACAGTGAAGTCTGCTGTTGATAGTCTTCTAGGGGCGGGTTCAGGGGGTGTGGTTTCAGGTTTCTCATTTGCTGTCGTTGGTCGTCGTTTAGATTGCCAGTACCAAACTGCTAGCAATAGCAGAATAATTGTGCATACGAGAGCCACACTAGATAAAGATATGGTGATGCGGCTTTGTGACTTCAGATCGTATGGTAGCTCAGCTATTTTCAATGTGTTGAGCAACGTTTGCAGACTGGTTAGATTCTTCATGTGATCTGTGTAGTCTGTCGAACTGACGTCTGCGAATAGTTCTCTGATGTGCCTTGGTGATGACAGTTGTGAAATGTTGCCGAAACTTGCAAATGTTGTTCGCAGACAATTAGATTGCGTTTGATGTCCAGTTATTGTCACCGTGTTGCTTTTTATTGTGCAGTCTGGTGCCAGAGTTATTATTCCAGCTCCCCTTAAAGTAAGCTGAGAGAAGTCGTGGTCACACACTGTGGTAAATCGCATAGAATCTGTTATAGCAAATAGCCATTGGTTTTTCTCTTCTCCTTCGAAAAAATGGTGGCATCGGATTATTTGGTATTTGCTTGATATGTGCCTTTTGAATGCATACATATTACACTACTCGACACGAAAAATGCACCTAAAAATAAAAGTGCTTTCTAGACTAATTTTGGGCCGCTGAACACGAAACTGAAAATCCAAAAATTTTTTTAAGAAGCGTTTTCGAAAAATCTTCGAAAAACCAGTTTTTCCCCTGTTGTTTCTGTTATGAGCACATATCTCGTAAACGATCGAGCACTACTTGAGCTTTATAAGTTTTCAAACCTTCTTTTTCTTTTACTGTTTGTACAAATGATTTCGACATGCCAATTTTGTTTGCTACTGCACGAGTGGATATCCTTGGATCCTTTTTAAACTCATGTTTAACTTTTTTGCGCTGCGAATATCGCTTTGGTTATTGTTTCCACTTCCTTTTTTTCGATCTAAGCACAAACGATTATTG